>APFE031560428.1:0-11252 GCA_000404065.3 Pinus taeda | reverse complement strand
ACGTTGGCGCAGGCCGTGGAATGTTTCCCTCTCTGAGGGTTTTAACCACGTCAAAATACTGGTGTATTGATCTGTGATTTGTTTGTGAGTGGTGTCCTTTTGGTGTTCTGTCTGAGGAACTTACCCTGTAAATTCCTACATTTATGTAGCACTTGGTGGTTTGAATTAATCAACAATTAAAGTGACCAACAGATATTATGGAACTTTCCACAGAAATTTATGGTTCCTACATTTGCAACCATTACTTGACACTCTGGTGCTGGATATAGGAAGCAATTCAATTTCTTGGCTATATTACAATGACTAAAATTATCGATACTACCAGAATTTGTCAACACTATTACCTTTTTCTTCTTGATATGCCCTTCTATATTGAGAGATTGAGGAGTGGTAATTCCTATTAATGCACTACAATATATGTTCAAATTCATTTCTTCTTTCTTTGGGATTGGTTCCTAGTGTATATCTTCTTCTTTTGATGTTTCTTGTTCCTTTTCTTGATCCTGTTCCCCATCTATGTAAACTAATTTATTGTCAACACACTTATGACCTCTAGTGTATTTTCTATCACAATTGTAACAAAGGCCTTTTGATCTTTTTCTTCCAATTGTTGTGGTGTCAAACTTGTAGGTGGTGAAAGGCTAGGAGCAACAACACTTCCATCTTTATAGTTGTGAGTGGTAGGCTTCCTTGTTGCCATAATTTTTCTTTCCATTTTTCTTCCCAACGTAAATTCCTTCTCCAATGAATCAGGTTCCCAAAGGAAAACATCATGTTGGAATTTATCCTTTAAATTCCCTATGAATACACCAATCCTATGGTCCTCTGGAATATCTTTTACCCTTATATTCAATTTTTGGAAGTCCTCAATGTGCTCCATCATTGAACCCTTTTGTTTGAGATTTAACTATTGGCTAAAAAAGGTGTTGTTTTTTATATCCTCATAATGTGCTATTATTTATTTTGTAAAAATTGCCCAAGTGACAATTTGTTTACGGGAGAAAAGCCATATACCACACAAACTGATTTGGTTCCAAGTATAAAGTTGCAATGCATAGCTTTTGTGTGTTTTCCACATTATGGATATCGAAATATTTCTCCATTTGTAGTATCCGTGTTACCGAATCCTTTCCATAAAACTTCCTCATATCAATCTTTGGAACATGGTGGGTCTTCAATCCAACATTAGAGTCTATGAAATCATGATTAATGTTTCTTTTGTTCTCATCATGATTTTCCTTTACTACCCTTTTGCAATTAGTAAGCATTTCTTGTAGCAACTTCGTCAAATTTGTCTTCAAGTATTCCATGTCATCTTTAAGTTTTTCTTCTATAACATCCATCTTAACCTCCACAACTTTCTCTAAACCATATATCTTAGCTTCCATGCCATCCATCTTAGCTTCCATTTCTTTCTTTAAACCATCCATCTTAGCTTTTGTTACTTTTTGTGAGAGTGAATTTTGTTGCACTTCGTCTCATAATTTTGATATATCATGTAGCATTTCTTCCTTTTCTTCATGAGTCATGCTACAGATTTCAAGTTTCTTACTAAGTGTTTCCATTTTCATTCTTTGGGGCATCAATTAATGATAATAATTCTTAACTATGCCATTTCAATTCCTTGAAACTAATTTTTGAGCTAATTTATGAAAAATTTAAAATAAAACTACACATTTTTTTTCACTTTTAGGATATCTATATTGAATCTATTGTATCTCTATAATTTTGAATCTCCAAGGTATGAAATTACACCCTATGGCAGCCCTCTGAGTTCTCTTTCCAGCCCTAAAATTTTGATCAAAATTGGATTCTCCAAGAAAGAGTTATGCCAAATCTCCCACGATGACCTGATTATTGATCTAGGTGGATGTTGGTGGCCACCCACCTATCCCATTTTGACCCCCACAATTGTCTCTTTCAGCCTTTTCAATTTCCTAATTTGTAGCACAATTTACTATTTTTAGCAGTTTTTCGGGTCCTGAACTTCCAAAGCTGTTTTGAGGCCCTAAACGATGTTTTTTTTGGAAATCTGGGGGCAACATGGGTCCATGGACCTATGTTTCCCTTTCGAAAATGGTATTTCTCGGATAAATATTTCTAACGAGCTATCGTACGTGTCAAACGGAGATCGTGTGCCAAAGTTACAATCCTGGGAAATTGATGTACCAATTTACCCAAACAGGGCCCACAATTTGGTGTTTCATATTCTAGGGTTAGGTTTTGGGATGTGAAGTGTTTTACATTGTTTCTCAACAATAAATAGGCATTCGATCCTCATTGCAACACAGTTTAGAGGCATGTAGCCACCACAAATCTTCTCAGAGATAAGCTACCATCACCCTAGCTTGTTTATTTCCATTTCTAGTTGTAAGCATATTTCAATATTTTCCATTAATGAAATGAAGTATTATTTCTATTTCATCTTTGTGTATATGGTTATCTCTATATTTTGCTGCATTCCTGTTTAAGTCCAAATCAATTATAGACTAGTTCAGTATTGTGAACTTGTACGAAGTTCCACGTGTCAGTGTTTCGAACCTAGGATCTGAAACCAATACAAATAAAACAATATGTCATCCTCTTTCTATAACATTTTATGTAATTTCAAAATTATGCTCAGAGAGAAAGTTATGACAAGTTTCCCTAGGTCACCTGTTTGGGATGTAATTGAGGAGCCTGCAAAAACCCTAAATGTCTTGGACCATATCTCTGAAAATATAGCAAAACAAGATCTGAAATTTGGTCCCAAGCTTCATCATGATTTTAGCTCAAATTGGTTGTACTCTCAGAGTCTGAACCTTCATAAAAAAAATTATAGAAAAAATGGCGAGACAAGATCTAAAATTTAGACCTGAGGTTCAGAATGGTTTTGCCTCAAATGGGTTTTGCTTTTAACTTCTGAAACTTCATAGAGAAAACGTTATAACGAACATCACACGATGACCTTTTTGGAGCAATGAAACCCTAGAATCCAAAGTTCTTATAGCAAATGTTATGAAACCAACTCACAAAGAAATAGAAAAAATAGATCAACAAATTAAAAATCAGCCTCTTTGATGGGGAATCCTCCTTTACGTTACACAAATGAACAATTCTTGGATGATACAAATGACAAGGCCTCCTTTCTGTATATAGGATTCTAGGGGGTCCCAATACAATCAAAGCCTACATAACAATAATATTGTAGGGGCACAACAATAACAATAGTGGGCTTCTATGGGGCATAATAACAACAACATGGGGACTTTATGGGAACATTAATACAATTAGGGGGTTGTACTAATAACAATAAGGGGTTACATTAGTAGTATAGGGACCTAACAACTAGCCATCGAATTATTACCAGCTACCTATGTAGAGGAAGATACTTTTTTATAATTAACATGTCTAGATGAAACCCACCATGAGCCCACTCTCATGAGTGAAGATCATAAAAAAAAGTATCAGTTTTATCAAAGCATGAACCCTCGTTCATATGTAGAAGATGACCTAGTCTTGGTTATGATCAACCTCATGACAAACTAGGTGCAGGTAAAGTCGAGACCATGTGACATGGCCCTTACATTGTAAAACATGTATTAGCTAAAGGAGCCTGTGACTTGGTTGATTATGATGGTGTTTCTTTGGCAAAGCCCATAAATGGTATTTACCTAAAGAAATATTATGCATAAATATTTCATGAATATCTATACAATATTTATATTTTATTTTGTGTGCAGTAGTTTTAGCATTTTTTACAAACGACTACTACTTCTCCTACTTGTCTTGTTTTACACTTCATTTGTAGATGTAAATGTATCCTCAAACTTACATTAGTTTTGCTGATGGCACTAGCAATAGTACTTAGAATTTGTCTTCCGTAACTTCGGTTACTTATTCACCCAACGATGAGTTAATTTTCATTCATGGGATATGCCTTAGTCAAACCACAAATAACATAGTAGAATATAATGAATTTATTGAAATATTATCTAAGGCCATCTCATTTGGCATTCAAAGTTTGATTGTTAGGTTAGATTTGCAACTCATAGTATTACATTTAAATAGTGTCTATACGGAAAGAAATACATCAATAATAAGAATGCTTTTACGAGTTCATCTTTTGGAAAGGCAGTCTGATTATATTGAATATCAACACATTACAAGAAATTTAAATACATTAACCGGCGCATTATCCAACCATGTGTTAAATTGACATTTGCAACATTTGTAAGTAAGAGCAATATTCATCCACATGTTGAACAAAATAAGCTGAAATCAGAAGTAGTAGTTTTCCATTAGATAAAGTTTGTAAATAGTATGTTTCACAAAGAATATGTCATCCAAGGAAATAACACCCCATGGCATTTATTATTCGATATTCCGATACAAAAATAAAAAATCTAGCCCTAAAAGACTAAATAGATAAGCATGATGATGATCATGATAACATACTATGGCACAAACAACTGGGCATACCAGTTGCCAGAGTGGTCTTGGAACCCCAGTCACATGTCACTGGTACCGAAGAGACAGATCATTCATCTTAGTCTCTCGAATGTCAATGGTCAACCTCTCCAGTTTGTGCTCTAACTCCACCAATGCCTCTACCAACTTTAGGTTGGCTGATACAAATGTTATAGCGTGGTCACTGTGCCTATCAAAATGTCATAATCCTGCTAGTCGAATTGGGCCCACATCTGCATAGGCATTTTGAATAATTAGCATTAAAAGACAAAAAACACATAAAAAATAAAAGAAGATTGAAAACATCAAAATGAGACATTCTCACCAAGGTCACCGCACTGTGTCCCCACTGGAAGAGGGATATTTGGGTCACCTCTATAATCCATCCCTACATATGGAAAGTCTTCGATCGAGTGATTTGATAATTTAACCAGACAAAGAACTTACGGATATAATGTACCACTAGACCATTGTTCCCATGATGAGCCATAAGAGAGAACCGCCTAAGCATCTGTAGATCCTAAGGTCCTGCCTCATCCACTAGAACCTGTTGTTGCCTGAGGAGTTAAATCCTCTCTAGAGAAAAATCAATCAAGATGGCCCCATAATTGAAGTTCTTAAGTATGCCATTGTTTACTCTACTCAGTTGTCCTTTCATGTTGAAAACAATTTCCTTGCACCAATTAAAAATCGTGGACTCCAAATACTCCACGATGGTCTACATCTAGGCCTTTGTGGCCAAGTGAAGGGCAACACTAACACATAATTTGCTAACCATGAAAGAAATGGTCCTCAAAGCTAGGTCCCCAATAGTCTTGATACAAATCCTACCATATGCGAGTTGTGCATTCCCACAAAAATGACATAGGTAGCTAGTGGTAGTGTCTCCACCTTGCCTCTTCCCAAACAAAGAAATTTCAGCTGCTCTACGAGAAGGCCCAATCGAAAAGTAGGTGTCATCATGATCAATGTTGACGCGATGATCCCTGATCACAAAGAATTGGTCTTGGACATCCCATGTTCGTGCCAACCAAGTCATACGCTCTATGTGAGCTTCCATCCCTGGAATGATCCAATATTTGTAGAGGCTAGAATTTCTTAAAGCGTAAATAGTGGCAGGATCATCCAAAGCGTCCAAATCTTGGGCTTCATGTTCTCTCTCTCTCTGTTCCATGATGGAATGATTAAATAGTCCTAAAATAAAAATTAGAAGGAGTTAGAACAATTATTTAAATGAATTATGGATTTTTGGTGCAGAATTTTTGCTTTTTTCAAAAGCCCTCAGTGCCTGTGCGACCATCTTTTTGGAAACAGAGCATAGTTGTGTCGATATTTGGCGTGTTTATGCATAGTCAGCATATTTTATTATACAAAAAAATGTCAGCCTTCGCAAAATCAATGGAGAGTTCCTAGGAAGGGGGGAGGGCGCATTTTTAAAAATCAAACTCTCCCAAAAAACCACATGAATGCCTAAAAATGGAAAAAAAAAAAAAAAAAAAAAAAAAAAAATGAAAATGGAGATAATGAAGAGCTATTACTTGCAGAAAAAGGCTCATGATTTCATCCACTACTTTGCTTGGAATGAACTTTGGATGTTCGGCGGTAAAAATCCCTCTTTCTGCTCTCTAAATGTGTAAATGAAAATTGTGAAAATATAATTACTTTTTCAAATTTTATAAGTTTTTTAGGTGATTGAAATATTATTTTTATACATAGGAACTCTTAAAATACAAAATTTTCATTATTTCTACCCAAATATTGACAAGTTATATGATAATTTATTTGAGCCTTATGTGCAAAATAGGTTATAGTATGAAAAAGAATCATTTTGACTACAAGTAGATTTTTATCACTTTCCATGCTCTTAAAAAATTACAAAAAGTGAAACCATGGATTCCTCTTTTAAGCCTTTTTTCAAACTCTTAAAACATGAAAAGATTGTCGACCACTTGATTGTTCGAACTTGTAAAATTAAATGAACAACCGTCACTTAGTGTAAGTTTACCCCTTTTACAAAATGAACTGGAATATTTATGAAAAAGGTATATATTGACTGATTATGGTCAATAGAGTTCTCTCCTACATTATTTTATTATTTTTAAGTCTTGAGGGATGAAATTTACGAAAAAGAACATGATAGAGTGTTCTTATGTTTTTCTTTTGACTCCCTAAAACTAAAAAACATCGAGCTTTACTTTCTCCGGGCTAGTTAAAATTTTACATTAAAAGAATTGAATGATTCTCTTTTTTGTGTCTTTTTAAAACTCTTAAAATAGAATGACATTGAGTTACTCATTTACTGGAATCATAAAAATTAAATAGTATAGATCTTGTTAAGCATAATGAGACTGAACCATTCCTTCTTAGGGTTCATTAAAAATAATTTGATGGACTCATCCAAAGGATGAGCTTACAAGACAAGCATATGTTATCCTCCTCAAACCTTTAAAAAATAAAGAGGTACTTGTCAGTAATGGTGGGGGGAAATTAGGAAATGTGTTCAATTTACATTCATCATAAAGGTAGTATGTCACTTTTGAACATGATACTCCATCAAATTTATATCTAGGTTAGGAATTCCATTTGTCTTAAAGCTAATCGAACCCCATTGAAAGTCTTCAGTTGGTTTTGAGTATTATTGTTGAGTAAAATACTGCCATGTCAATTGTCGTGTCGTTATGTGTATAAGATAAGTTCAAACGCAGTTCGTATTCCTTTGCAAATTTTATCCTTCAGTCATGTTGGTCATCTATGATTCATTTGTTGTAGACTATTCTTCAAAACTTGACATTGTGTTTCATGTCGTAGGCTTTCCTTGGATGGGTTACCTCCTATCGCATTCAAATCATTATCTAGGAAATTGATCTAGAAATATTTAGTACCTTGAGACCTCCATGCCTTAATGGCAGGTTTCTCAACTTCGATGATAGGTTTTGATCATTGACCTTTGATAAAAGATTCTATGAGTGTTTGACTTCATTTCACTTATTTGCACTACATAGATTGTAGTGGGAGTACCTTGAGATCCATTGTCATTATTGGTGATTTCTCTTGTACTTATTAACGGTTCACATAATTGACCAGTGATCAAGTGGTTTCTACCATTTTTGACTTCGAGACATTCACTCACATGGATATATTCACACTATGGATCGAGAAGAGGAGATCAAGACCCTGTATCTAGTTTCATCAATCTAGGTTGCGAGGATTTTTATATTTATGATCATGTAGACTGATTCATAACCGATGGTTGCATCCATACTATGTCTACTATCAATATTATTCTTTGGTTTTTTCCACACTTGTTCATTGAGTTAGCTTTACTTTGAGTATGGGAATGCCTACCTCAATGATGATTATATATATTTGCATTGAATCCTTGAATTTTTCTTGCAGGTTTTTGACCATTGTCTCTAATCCAGTATTTCACATGATAAATCTCTTTAGTATTTAAAACTTATCTTTCAGACTTCGTACTTTAGGAAACAATATCATTTTTTCACCATGACACTTGATCTATATAAATGGATTTCTTCCCATCCATAAACATATTCCATTGAACTCCCTTAGAGGTCAAAGAGTCAAGAATCCCTTGAAGAAGATGAAAATTTTGGGAAAAATGGCTTGTATACCTTGTTAATTATGACCTACACACTTTTCCTATAAGTTTTTGCACATTCTATGTACTTATCCCTAAGAAAAGTGCATAACTGCGCTATGTCTGCCACTATAGACTACAGAGGTGACTCAAAGAAAAGTAAAAATAAAAAGTGAGATATAGAAGAATTGTTGGGTGAAAGTTTCCCAATTGAAAGCTTCCAGGTCATATCTATTCGAGCCAAACCCCTCATATTTTGGACCTAATTTTCTTTCCTCACTGAAATCTAATTCCCCAATTAGGGGATCTCCTCATCGTCTTTTGGATATGAAACATCTTCCTCTTGGTCTATAAATTGACTAGAGGGGAGAGGGATAGAGGAGGTCAGAAAAGATATACTTATGTTATTTAATTGATATTGGAAGGCTTATCATCTAAGGAAAGCATTTTGGATAAACCTCATGACATCAAGGCAAAGGTTGTAAGGCTCTACTTATCATTGGATTAATATAAATGAATATTTTTTTCCATTGTATTTTGTTACTAAAATGATGAATGGTTTATACTTCTTTAGATATTCATTAAGCCAATTTCAATCTCTAATCTTCTTGTCATCAGACTAATATTTTTTGAATTTTTATGTTACATATTCCTTTGGTCTTTCTTATGTTTGTGGTTTTAGGTATTTTGAAGCATTGAGAAGCTACATCAAGACAAGTGTGGATCTTCATCAAGAATTTGGCAAATAGGTGAGAGGATTATTCACCATATTCTATACTTATAATTCAAATAAAGTAAGCATAGGGAAAGAGCTATTCAATTATCTTTTTGTTTCTAGTTTCCTTTATGATATAGGGAGATCACTCTTATCAATAAGAGGTATTTTTCTGCCTAACTGTACTGGAGAAAGGGAGAAGGTTGTATCCTTCTGCAAGTGGGTTCCTGCATGCTGGTATGAGTTTGTGCGAGTACAAGATTGTAATAATTTCTTCATTCTAATAAAATATGAAGATAGAGACAAAAGGAGAAGTGGTTTTTTCCCACATTGGGTTCCAACCTAGATATTTTGGTGTTCATGTGTGTTGATGTATTGATTATGTGTGATGGTTTATTTGGTTCTTACTCCACATGGTTACTACTTAATTAATGTCTAAAGAAGTATTGATGGACTAGTTCAAGTTAAACATATGATGAAATAGTTGAAAAGTTACTTAGTGAGATATACCCTACTTATCCTCATTAAAGTCACTTACAAAAATGTGAATAAGAAATTGAAAGGTTTTAGTGAGTTTTAAAGTACTGATTCACCCCGCTCCCCTCTCATTATTTTTCCCAACAATTGGTCTCAGAGTCATTCCTTCAAAAGAAGCTCGATTGCTTCAAGGAGATCGTGAAGATGATGGGAAAGAAGAAGATAGCTTGAATGATGGATTCCGTAAACTCTAATAGTGATATATAAGATGTAGTGACAGTAATAGATGTCAAAAATTATTTAGGTTTGGGAGCACCTTGCTTTCTATTGATCAAGAATGAAGAAGACGATAACAAAGAATTATCAGGGATGAGATTTTGTCCTAACCATTTTCCATTTCCTTGTCTATGCAATAATGATAGTGATGATAATAGTAAAAAAATTGAACTTTCACTCGTGGGTAATAGTGAAAGTAATCAGTTTAAATAGGGAACAAATTAGAAAATGATGGTCCTAGAAGTAGAAGAATAAGCAAAGTTAGAAACAATGGACAATGAGCGATTACATATGCTAAGAAATGATAATTATCACCAATGGAATGAAAAGATGAAGTCTAATATAATCAACCATGATGTTTTGTATCTAGTATGCAATGGCTACACAGAAATTCCTCCATCGGACAAGGAAGTGAGAAAGAATAGTAAGGCATTAGGTGACGTAATAATGCAAAACCTAAAATTCTCAAAGATATAAGAAGTCAACCTCATCAACAACCAAGGAAATTGAATCTTGAAAGAAAATAATTCACTCCTAATGTTAATCAATTCTCTCCTCTGATTAATCATGTTGAATGTTTTATATGTCATAATTATGGACAGATTGCATGTAATTGCAGAAGTAGTCTATTTCAACCTCAAGCAAATAATCACTTCATAGAAAGATCATCAGCTTCCAGGGACACAGGGTTCTTTGAGGGATATTTTTTTCTTGATTTGGTCACAAAGCTATTAGTTGCAATAAACAAAATATGAAACAAAATTATTATGATTCCTTTGCTCATATAAGATGTCATACTTGTAGCAAGTTTGGGTGTGTAGAAAAAGAATGCAGGAACAAATCTATGGATCACCTCAGACAACATGGAAAGCAATTAGATAAAAATATTGATGTCAGAAGACCTGAAAAATATGGATCCACCAACATTCCTCATAATAAGCAGAAAGAAAAATAACAAATAAGGTGTGGTCTGGATATTTTCTCATTTGAAGAAGAAGATGAATGTTACATAGACAACAGATGGTCTCATCACATGATTGGAGGTAAGAGTAAGATGCAGTCTCTCAAGAAAAGCCAATATGGTAAGTTTATTCCTGGAAATAATGCTCCAACAAAAGTTTTGGGAAAAGGTAGAGCCCGAATTAATAAACATAGAGGAGCAGCTGATACTTTATTAGTTTAATGGCTAAAGCAAAATATTCTAAGTGTGGGTCAAACAGAAGATAAAGGAAATGTAAGTGTGTTTACATCAACCAAATGAAAAATTACAGATGAAGAATCTGGAAAGGTCATAGCAAGAGGATATAGAAACCTAGAAAAATTATATGTGCTTAAAGAATTGAATTCTCGTGGATAGAGGAGGATTTAGAATCAAATTAAAAGAGGGGGTTCCCATTTGTAGTCCATTATTCTTAAAATAATACTTCTGACAATAACTATAGAAGTGATGTGAGGTACATGACCTCATGAGAACAAAGATGATTGTCAGGTTCTCAGGATCAGTGTTGTGTAATCTCAGGGGGAGTAATACGTATGTTTTTATGATGATGATTCCCATGGTTGTGTTGGTTTTCATATTACTAATAGTGGATCTGACATGATGTTTGGTCAATTTAGTGTTGTCTAAATTGCTATCATAAATTGTCAACCCGGGGCTCATAAGTTGATGAAGTGAAGTGTACAATATATACTTAAGCAGCCTTTCCTAGTTCTTTTTGTTGTTTTTAGTTTATGTCT
>APFE031560424.1:35495-63868 GCA_000404065.3 Pinus taeda | reverse complement strand
TCTAACTCTAGGCCACTTGAGCTAACCCTTCGGGCTCAAAAATTAAGATGACCTATTTGATAAGGTACCCAAAACTGGTGATTTTGTTTTAAACATTACATGGGTTGTATGCTCCAAATATCATATTTTCAATGGCTACTCCTCCATCTTCTCTTAGGTAGCCCACCCAAAGAATAATTTTATTTTTTTATCATCCTTTGCAAATTTTATATCAAAGGGACCCCGAGACATGATCACAAGGACTACAGGTCTCCCATATGTAGCAGTGACTTGGGTTACCAGTTGTTGCTATTGGCCAAGCAACCACAAACTTGTTTTTTCTATAGCCTTTGCCTCCAATGTCAAGTCTCCACCTACTATTAACATCATTGCAACTGTATTGCCTGCAGTCTGAACAACCCCAGTTATTAAACTATCATTTCCTTTGCATGCAATGTCAACTCTTTTGGAATTATTCTTACAAATTTGTTCATGTTGGGATCTTAAAGGATGTTTAAAATCTTTAATTTGAGGCATTTTGAACCCATTCATTTTTTTATAGATGTTTGTTTTTTTTTTGGATGTGAGAAAAGTCTCATTTCTAATTTGTTTAGGAGAATTTCCTAAGATGGTATTTTCTCTCTAGGCTGAAGGAGTATGCTTTAAGCTTATTGAAGTTGGAAATGACATCAACAAACTCCTACTTTCAACTATTGGTTTATGGAAGGAGTTATTCTCGTTCCTTCCTTTTTTCTAGATGTTTTTCAAGAGAGACATGGCCAATGGAAAGTGTAGCATCATAGTCTTATGCCTACTATAGAAAACCTTTGAAATTTTCCTTACTCTAGACAAACAAATATTTAGAACGAAACCCCTTACATAGTGCTAGAGCTCGTAGTTATTTTAGTGCACATAGAGAACCACCCTAAAAATTCTATACTCTTGATCACAAAAATAGAATTCTGACAACATGCTAGAATTGACATAAAAATTGACTCAAAATGCACATACATATCTTCAATCTCTTCTAACAAAAACTATAATCAATTGAATTGTGAATTAAAGTTGATATGATATTATTTGTTCTATGAAATGTTTGATTTAAATCATTTACTACAGTTGGAATGGTGTAGTTCTTGAATTCTAATGAAGAGAATTTTCATGAATCCTTTAGAGTTATGCGGCTTTGGATTGTCTTCATTTTGAACATATTCTAGAATATTGGCTTATGACCAGAAATAAATGACACTAAAGATACAAAATTGCAAAAAAAAAAAAATATATCATTTACTACAGTTGGAATAGTGTAGTTCTTGAATTCTAATGAAGAGAATTTTCATAAATCCTTTAGAGTTATGCGGCTTTGGATTGTCTTCATTTTGAACATATTCTAGAATATTGGCCTATGATCAGAAATAAATGTCACTAAAGATACAAAATTGCAAAAAAAAATAAAAATTATTTCTTCTATGCTACTATTTCCTATGCTACAGCTTGTTTCCTTTGCAACATGTGGTGAAATTACTAGTTAAGTACACATAATTATTAATTTAAGGTTGCATATTGAAACTTCTTTCTTATATTTTCTTTAAGAAGTAATTGAATCTTTTTATTTTCAATTACTTATTTTCTTCAACAATTGAAATATTTTGTCATGACGAATATTAAAATAATTTCTTCTTTTTTACATTTCCTTTATATATATATGATATAATAATATATATAAATATATATATATATATATATATATATATATAATATATATATATATATATATATTATATATTGAATAATTTTGTTCGAATCCCATATTTAAATATTATAAAAAAAGAATAAGAGCTAATAATTTTTCCATGCTATAGAAATTTTTTTAACTTTAATTACTTTTATTTATTTTTAATTTATATAAAATTATATTGTTTAACATGAAGATCACCATATTTTATTTATCTCTAAAAATTAGAGTGAAATATTTTTACATCATTTTCATAGCAAGTTGTAACACCAACAACCATAAAATCTAGCGAAATGAAAGTAGTACGGAATCACACATTTGATCGAAAATGGATTTTGGATAGACTCCTAAGTCTAAGTGTTCCTCACAGAGGAAAATGAAAATTCAAGGAAGTTCCTAGACATAGCCCCATTACAGAGATATTTTCATTTTGAATCTACTGCAACTTGAATGGGCTAAAATGGACTTAGGATGCAGAAGTTGTCATAAAATGAAACTGCCCTTTTTCCTTTGGAAAAAGAGGCAAAATCCCCTAAAAATGCGTCATAAAAACCCTCTAAGCCTTCAAAATCCAAAAACTATCGCAAATGGAAACCTTCACAAAATGGTGGAAAACACTATCAGGAGACAAAAAACATGAAGAAATAGCATAAAACAGGCCTATCTAAGGTCAAACCAACTTTGCACAGGAGCCGTCGGATTTGACCGATCAACAGTCCAGATCTGGTCGACATATTGCAATCGGCAGTGACAGGCAGAGGCTATCAGAGGTAGACATGTGATAGAACCATGCCAATAAGATGGTGCGATCGCCAAAATCAACGGATCGGTATCAGTAATGGCATGGTGCTTAAGGCGGGACCCCGGGTCTATGTACTATGCGATTACGATCAATTGCATCACAATATCGCATTGGAGCTATGCAAAGGAGCGGGGCTGATAACAACTGTGACTGCGATAGTTGGACCTAATAAAATTATGAATGATATTTGATACATTTTGAGATCCGAAAAACAACATTTTCATGTGTATTTCGTATTTCTGCTAAAATGAATGAAATACTAAGGAAATGCGTCGTTGCGATGAAACCAGACCCGAAAGGGTTTCTTAATGCAGTTGTATATTATTTCAAGTCCGATATGAACCATTTTGCAGGATTTTCAATGTTTTAATGTATTTTTAAATACAAAGGAAAACCATGAAACAAGCGGAATTTCAGGTGGGTCGTAAGCAGTAAGTGGTTTTGGTCGGGCTCCGCCCAAGCCTATACACTGGCTACCACATGGCCAAGCCCCGGAGAGAGAAAAACACCCTTTTCGAGTGGTTAACTCCTGTATTCATAAGTCGCCTAAAATGAACCTCAACCGTTGGATCAAGATCTCTCAAATCAACAGTGGAGATGAGATAAGTGATATAAAGGAAAACCTGATAGGAATATAGGGTGGATTTATGGATATTTGAAGTCTGATAAACATATATTTGGTAGATTTTTCTCGTATTTTTAGTGTATTTCTCTTTGTAAACAAAGAACAATATTTTTGGGATTTTCAAAGGCCTGATGGACCCTTCCATTGCAGAACTGGTGGCCACCTCCCCTGAAGACGTTACGCCATGATTGCTAATTCTCAAAAGGGGGATTCGAGTGGATAAAGGCTGGGAGCCATAGAGCCTGAGAAGAGGAAATGAATGGACAACGTCGATTGGCTTAAAAGCCACAGAATGACAGAGGAAGAGAGGCAGTTAAAAGGCAGTTGCAGAGCCGAGGGTAGAGAGAGCGAAAAGCTACTACACAGAGTAGTTGAGGGAGTCTTTGGGGTCACTTGGAGATCAAGTGAAAAGCCAGAGTGTTGAAGCATGAGTGCAGAAATCCAAAGAAGCCAGAGCCGAAGAGCCAGAGCCAGAGCCAAGAGCTAGAGCGATAACTGAGAGCCGGAGCAAGAGCAGAAAGCCAAAAAGCCGAGAGCTTCAAGAGCAAGAGATAAAATGGTGTCTAAAACCATTGTTTCTGTGTAAAATAATAGAGTTGAGCTAAGATCTTGTAAAAGGACTTTGTCATAATCCCAGAGAGCCTAGTTGAGTTGATTAAAGCTCATGGAGACGTAGCCCAAGAGTTTTGGGTGAACTCCTAGTTAATTTTTTATCTTATGTATGTTGTTTTATTGTTGCATTATACTTGCTGCTTTAGTTGTTGTTAGATCAGTTCAAGCAAATAGACTTAAAAACACATAAACAGTCAATAATAAATAGAAGCATACACCTTATTTCAAGCACATATTTAATTCGGCATTGGTTAATCATAAAGACTTGGGAATATTTAAGCTTTGGAAGTGGGAGAGGTTCTTGTAAGTTAGACAAGAAACCTAAGTGCCCCATTTTTAGATCAGGTGGTATTGGAACCTGAATTTGGTTAACCTCACCTTTAAAGAAGGTTATATCAGAATTCGTGATTGACAAAGTAAAGGTTTCTTGTCTGAAAGGTGTTTGGGTAGTCAAGGATTGATTCCCTGATTGATGTATGCTTGTTTGCAGACTAATTATTGTTTAAGTTTGCAGAGGTGAAGGGAAAGTTGTTGATAGCTCAGTTCATGAAGGACAAGAAGGAAGAAGGGTTGAAGGCATTCTTTTATCCCAAAGGGCCTCAAAGAAATCCTTGAAGCACAACAAGTTTGTTGCAAAAGGTTACTTAAATAAGCTCTTTATTAATCTTGTTTGAAGTTCTTTGTTCACTGGCATAATGACAACTTCTAAAAGTGTATCCTCAAATTCCTCCTTCATCACAAGACTTTATTATGGACACGTGAAGCAAGACTTGTTCATAATGATGGACAAGGTGAGAGAAATGTATGAGGATGGAAGAAAGAGAAGCATACCTAGAGAGCAGTTGAATTCCATGAAAGAAGAGAAGTAGCTGCTTTCTAACAGACTGCAAGAAATGGAGAGACAACTTCATATTGCAAATATGAACCTGAAGAGGATGCATGAGTTAGAGTCATAGCTCTTTTTTGCCAAAGAAGCCTTGGTCATGTATCAACTTGAAGAAGAGGTAAACCATTCCAGTTTGTCTTCAAATTCCTCTAAGAATGCTTATATTGGTTCTTTTAAAAAACATACTAGAGGCATAAGTTCCAAGCTAATGTCCAAGATGGGCTATGAAGGAAAAGGCTTGGGTAGACATACACAAGGTATTGTTGAGCCAACAATGATTGAGGAAATCCTTAAGTATTTGGGTCTTGGCTATGGACAAGCTTATGGAGAAAGTTCCAAAGCTGCCATGAAGACCATTAAAACAACTCCAAGAAAGAGTTGCATTATAGGTCTTCAAGAGTGCGAAGGTTGTATTCAGGAGGAATACAATAGCTTGAAACATCATTTGCAGGATGCAGGTGTTCAGAAACACACACCTGAACCAGAGAGTTGTGGAAAATCTGACAACCTTGAAGAGAGTGATGATGTTCCAAGGGAGCCACTTCTTCAATTGCTTCACCTCCTCATGAAGGCAATAAAGGTGAAAGAGGTAGGTATAAATCTAGTTCTAAACATCTTCCTTTTGATTTTACAAAGCATGATAAATTTCCACATAACCATGGGAAAAAAATTACATGTTCCTTTTGTGGTTTGGATAACCACCATGTTTCTAGATGTTGGAAGAGAATGGCCACATACAAGAAAATTTTGAAGGAAAAGAAGAAAAAAGCCAAAGGTCCATTGGACAAAGCAAATCATGCTGTCAAGAGGATGCACATGTGTTGTTCTTACTGCCATAAGCAAGGGCATTTTTTTTGAAAGATGTTGGACTCTGAATCCAGCAATGCTTCCACAAAAGCTTTAGAAAGTGGAAAGAGAAGATGGCAGAAATGGAAAGGAAAATTCCATGACTGATGTGTCTCAGGATGATTCACATGTTAATGCTAATGTGTAAAAAAAGTAGTACCTTTGAAAGGGATTGGTGAGAAATGACTAGAGTTCTTATCCAATTAAAGTTGCATGTCTATTGATGCATCTATTTGCATTTCTTTGTTAATGAGATGCAAGTTGCCGGTTCTTACCAAGAAGAAGAATGGAAAAGTTGAGTAGGAGACTCGCTTTATTACTGCAACATTATATTTCATTTCAGCTTCAAAAGTACAATGTACTTAAGTGAAAGCTGAAGGATGAAATGCATGCATGAGCATGATGTGCATGGACATAGGGATGTTGATGTTTTCCCTGTTTTGAACATGTATGTGTAAATAACTTGTAGGGTTAATTTCTTTGACATGCATGTGATACAATGTTGACTTGGGAGAAGTTAACTTGGTCTCCAACATGGAGATAATAATGAAGTGTTTCATCTTTTGAAAAAGAGTCCTAATGGTCCTTTTCTACATGCTTGACTTAAAGAGTCATTTGTTTAAAGGCATGTTTTGTGGGCTTGTTATCTAGTCCATCATTTGTATGCAGATGTAAGACATGGAGGTGTTCACAAGCTGTGAAATCTATTTCTTTTGTTAAAGTAGGAACTTAGGCCATCCAGTTGTTGTTTGTATTTCTATTGTTGTTAACAATTGTTGTTGTCAGCTTGTCAAATAGATACAAATGAAAGTTTTGTGGAGAAAATGTACTTCACATTTGTTTAAGCCACCTTGGATCAATGATCAAGGCAAAGAAGTTCAAACCACTTTCTATGACCATTTCAGCAGAAGTTCTGCAGAAAGGCAAGGAGGAAGATAGTTCTTCCCACGAAGACTAGCCCATATAGGAAGGGAAGTGGTCAGAGACTTTGGTTCAGAGACACTATACAAGGCAAGTGTGTGGAGGTTGAAAGAATAGGGTGTTGTTACTCTCAGGTACTATTCAGATCAGAGTATTAGTCTTTTGGAGACCAAAAGTTCTTTTAGTTGGAAGGCGTGATCCAAAATGGATTTTGGATAGACTTCTAAGTCTAAGTGTTCCTCACAGAGGAAAATGAAAGTCCAAAGAAGTTCCTGGACATAGCCCCATTGCAGAGATTTTTTCATTCTGAATCTATTGCAACTTGAATGGGCTAAAATGGACTTAGGATGCAAAAGTTATCATAAAATGAAGCTGTCATTTTTCCTTTGGAAAAAGGGGGAAAATCCCCTAAAAATGGGTCCTAAAAACCCTCTAAACCTTCAAAATCCAAAAACTATCGCAAAAGAAAACCTTCACAAAATGGCGAAAAACACTATCGGGAGGCAAAAAACATGAAGAAATAGCATAAAACAAGCTTATCAGAAGTCAAACAAACTTTGCACAGGAGTCGTTGGATCTGGCCAATCAACAGTCCAAATCCGATCGGCATAACGCAATCGGTAGAGGCTATTGGAAGCAAACATGTAATAGGATCAGGCCGATGCAATGGTGCGATAGTTGAAATTGGTGGATTGGCATTGGCGATGGCATGGTGCTTAAGGCAGGACCCCCGGTCTATGTGATATGTGATGTGATCAATCGCAATTGCAATATCGCATCAGAGCTATGCAAAGAAGCGAGGACGATAATCACTGTGACTATGATAGTCGAACCCAATAAAATTATGAATGATATTTGATATATTTTGAGATCTGGAAAACAGCGTTTTCTTGTGTATTTCGCATTTCCTCTAAAATGAATGAAATACAAAGGAAATTCATCAATGCGATAAAACTAGACCAGAAAGGGTTTATTAATGCAGTTGTATATTATTTGAAGTCCGATATGAGCCATTTTGTGGGATTTTCAATGTTTTAATGTATTTTTAAATGCAAAGAGAAACTACGTAATGAGCAAAATTTCAAGCGAGCTGTAGGCGGTAAGTGGTTTTGACAGCCTTTACCTGAGCCCATACACTGTTTGCCACATGGCCAAGCCCCGGAGAGAGAAAAACACCCTTTTCAGGCAATTAACTCCCGTACGCTTGAGCCACCCAAAATAAACCTCAGTCGTTGGATCAAGATCTCTCAGATCAACGGTGGAGATGCCATAAGCGATATAAAGGCAGACCCGATAGGAGTATAGGGTGGAATTATAGATATTTGAAGTCCAATAAATAGAGATTTGGTGGAGTTTTCCCGTGTTTTTAGTGTATTTCTTTGTGCAAACAAAGAACACTATTTTTGGGATTTCAAAGGCCCGATGGACCCTTTCGTTGCAGAACAGGTGGCCACCTCTCTTGAAGACGTTATGCCATGATTGCTAATGCTTAGAAGGGGGATTTGAACAGATAGAGGTCGAGAGCCAAAGAGCTCGAGAAGAGCAAACGAATGGACAACATTGATTGGCTTAAAAGCCATAGAATGATAGAGGCAGAGAGGCAGTTGAAAGGCAGTTGCAAGGTAGTTGCAAAGCCGAGCGCAAAGAGAGTGAAAAGCTACTGGGTAGAGCAGCTGAGGGAGTCTTTGGGATCACTTGGAGATCAAGTGAAAAGCCAGAGTGCTGAGACAGGAGTGCAAAAAAAGAAAGAAGCCAGAGTCGAAGAGCCAGAGCCAGAGCCAAGAGCCAGAGCAAGACCCAAGACCCAGAAAGCCGAGAGCTTCAAGAGCAAGGGATAAAATGGTGTCTAAACCCATTATTTCTGTGTAAAACAATGGATTTGAGCCAAGAACTTGTAAAAGGACTTTGTCATAATCCGAGAGAGCTTAGTTGAATTGATTAGAGCTCATGGAGACGTAGCCCAAGAGTTTTGGGTGAACTCCTAGTTAAATTGTTGTTTTATGTGTGTTGTTTTATCGTTGCATTATACTTGCTGCTTTAGTTGTTGTTATATCAGTTTAAGCAAATAAACTTAAAAACACAAACAGCAGCATACACCTTATTTCAGTGCATATTTAATTCCACATTGGTTAATCATAAAGACTTGGGAATATTTAAACTTTGGAAGTGGAAGAGATTCTTGTAAATTAGACAAAAGCCCAATTGCCCTATTTTCAAATCAACATCACACTGAGATAATCCTCTTAATGGAATAAAATTTATTTTTCAAATTTAAAATCAATATTAAAAAATTTCAAATTACTCGAGCTTGAATAATGCTGCCTCATTTTGAGAATTCCCCAAAATTTGTTTTAAACCCCGTCTACCTTCACCAATATCTTCAATGGAGTGCATGGACTAAATTGCATGAGGGATTTTCCTGTAATTGCCGAAAGTGGCACGCACATAAATGTATTGACTGAGGAAATTGTTAATCCAGACGTCTATCAGCTATCATTGATTCATCAACTTGATTATGATGCCAGCTCTAATGTGATTATGCTTTAGTGTATATTCGAAGTCATTAATGTCCAAAGTCCACTTTTCGAAACGGAGACGAATCAAATTGTGGCTCATTGAAATTGTGGCAATCCAATTACCAAAAAGATTTTTTTCAGAGGAAAAAGCTGTGAATAGTTTAGATTAAGCTAATATAAAAACCAGGATCGGTTACAGAAATAGTTGTCAATGACACTTCTGGAGTGCAGATTGTTGCAAAAAGCTCAGGGAGAATGTAGAAAAACATGTCTGAAAGGTATGCCTTATAGAGATAATATAAGTGGCAGATAAGACGAAATCAAAAAAAAACCTTATACAAAAATGTTACTATACCCAGTTGCCAGATATGTAATCATAGAAGGAGCAGAATGGAATTGAAAGAGGCCCTGGAGTCATTAATAAAATGTACAATTAAAATAACAAGATAATTTATTATTTTATTATTTTTCTTAGAGAGATTATAATAATTCTTATTGTAGATGGTTTTTTTATAAACTTTAATATCATATTAGATATCATTTTTTGGGATTCAACTGCGTTAAGTAAGTCATTCACGTATGACCATTTCCATGAGAGGTAGTCGTAAGTGACTAATTTCTCATGATTTGAAATAGTTCACTTAGCACTCATTGCACCCCTGTGAGCATCACTCGAATGCAATGAGTGCTAAGTGAACTATTCAAATCATTGAGAAATTAGTCACTTACAACTACCTCTCATGGAAATGGTCATACGTGAATGACTTACTTAACGCAGTTGAATCCCAAAAAATGATATCTAATTAATAATGCACTACGTAAACCCCCTATACTTAAATTTAATATCATATTTATTTATTTTAATCTATTATTTGTATAGATTTGTATGGAAATTTATATTTTATTGGACAAAAGATACACTTGTCTTGTGAGAACACTCTCATGGGCTTTATGAGAATGGGCTCAATGGGAAAAGACGAATTGTTCATATGTGTAATGTTCAATGTACGGAAGTATTTTAGTTGACAACAAAATGTTTAGAGAGTGATTTATTATACTAGTCAATATTGAAAATAAATCATACATGAAAGTGTTCTAAAGAGTTTCTTGATAAATAATATATTGTAATGAATTTATATTAAATAATATATTGTAGTGAACTTATATTTTTAGCACATTAAGCTAGAATATGTATTTTAGATTTAAATATTTTCTCACTCTTAATTTATGGATATTGCCATATATTTTGATGTATTTATTGTATATATATTTTTTCTATGCATCTTTCTAGGATGGGTTATGAACTTTCATGTATTTGGGAGTATGGACAGAAATGTTGTGAACATTTTAAGGAAATTCTATCTATAAATCATATTGTATAATAAAAGACAAACAAATAAGAGTTGGATGTATGTTTATAAGTAAAAAGTAAAAGTCTTTAGATGTCGAACTTGTTTTTCTTAAAAATAATTTTGATAACAATGATAGCCTTAAATCAATTACCCACCATGAAAGTCAAGGTCTCTTTATTCACCCAAAATAACGATATAATTTGTGTATTAATCATAAACAAAAATGTATTACAATGTGAATATGTAATCATTTTATTTTTGTGTTTGAAAGAATTTCCTTCATCATTATTATAAATCAAAATTTGAAAGTAGCAAGATCATATTATTAAAAACGTGATAACATGAAATTAATTACCTACCATCAAAAGCAAGTTTGAGTGGTATACCTAAAACTATGCTCTAAATCATTAATGAAAATGCATTAAAATATAAACATATAATCTTTTTATTTTGTATTTTGTTTATGAATGGAAAACAGTTTCCTTCCAAATAATTAGTTATCTATGTTAAAATTGGAAAGAAATGAAATTATAATATAAAAAATTAATTAATTGAAACATAATAATATTCTTTTTGTTCAAATAAAAAAAAATAAAATAAAATAAAATAAAATTATGTAATATTTGATGATTTTAAATAAAAAATTTCTTATTGTCTTAAAATATAAAATTGACTTAATACTTCAAATAATATTAACACACTATTAATATTAGAACCTAAATTATATATAAATTAATCCACACCCAAAAATATATTATGGAAAAATATAAATCTTCTTCTAAAAAATTTAGTCTACATTTATCTTCGACCCAAATTTATCAATATACAACTTTAATAATAAGCTTAATTATAAATATCTTAATTTTATTAATAATATTTTAATTTTTATATAAAAATTAATTAATTAATTAATTAATTTTAAATAACATTAATTATCATTATCATTATTAAATATCCATACTTTCAAAGCTTATATTAATCATAATTACTTATTAACATCCGTAATTTCAAAACTATATTTTTATGGTAATTAAATATCACATATAATTAAATATTATATAAAAATATTTGAAATTTTTTCATTCCAACAACACTCAATATAAGCACTCTAAAAACTTATATTATTTATCACAAATACAAATATTATATCATAGACAATACGCACTTAAATATGAAAGGACAAATTCTTTATACGGTTTCAATAAATATTATATTGAATACGATTAGATACCGATGGTGTCTCACCTAGGCAACGTTTTTTACGAACAAACATAAAGAGGTAGTGAGTCCCAGAAATATATGGAATCCCTCTTAAAGGAAATAATGGATGGTAAAAAGAAAGTAAAGGAAATAATGGATGGAAAAAAGAAAGTTGGATGTGCGTATTTTAGGAGGTTGGTTAAGATAGTTGAAAATTACAAGTTTGCTAACCGGCTATAAATGTATGGAGTTGTATAGGTTTATTATTGGATTTTGGCAGGCCAGTGATCCAACGATAGGTATATACAACCCCGTGTATTTATGGCCCATCGTTAAGCTAGTTATTTGTTGTCGAAACACTTTATATTTCTCGACTGGGAGTAGTCAACTTTTTTTCATCTCTATTAAAAAGTTTTGAAACGGATTGGCAGACCCGGACTATTCAGATGCCAGGCCTCTCGGCTTTGTTGACAGTGTTAAGGAGGGGATTAACTTGACTCTCAGCCACTAGTGGGACTCTATAAGAAAATTTTATGTATGGATTTAGGTTTATAAGGAGAAGGGAGTCATCTAAACCCCATTAGGGGATTTTTGAGGTCTAAAATGGGCCTCCTAAGAAAAATGTACAACCAAAATAAACTTTATAAGAACCAATAGGATTCAAGATGATTATGTCAACCACGGGAGATGATTCACCATTTTTGGAGTAAAAAAGTAAAAAATAATAAAAAAAAATAAAATAATAAAACTATTTTTTCAACTTGTATTTTTCAACTTATCTCCCTAAGGTTTTACTCAAATTTCGAAGTGGGAGTACTCATTGGATGCAAAATTTAATTCCTCGTCCAAGAAGTACCCATGTTGCATACTTTCGATGGACCGTGCTACACGAAAATGAGAAATACATGAAAAAACGTGATTGAAATCACGTTTTTCATTTATTTCTCATTTTTTAGAAATAAATGAAAAACGTGATTTCAATCACGTTTTTTCATGTATTTCTCATTTTCGTGTAGCACGGTCCATCAAAAGTATGCAACATGGGTACTCCTTGGATTAGGAATTAAATTTTTCATCCAATGAGTATTTCCGCTCAAAAATTGAGTAAATCCATAGGAAGATAATTTGAAAATACGAGTTGAAATTATAAATTTTCTTTTTCCTCTAAACTCTGATGATGTAATCTAATATTATTTTATTATTTCCACTATTATTTTATAATTTCCTTAGGAGACCCATTTTAGACCTCAAAATTCCCCTAATGTAGGCTTCGAGCATAATTTTGTGAAAAAAAAAGAAAAGCCACAACTGCACCACTATAGTTTATGGTACGGTTTCAAATTTTGGGTATATTGAAAAGGAGATCATCTCACTAGTGAATCGTACTGTTATGAAGAGATAGTGTGAAAAGACAGCGTGGAGGATCGGGATCGTAAGAGCGAGAATGAAATATTTGAGGGATTGTAATTTGTTGGGATGTATCACCATGAAAAGAAAAAACAGTGTGGAGGCTTGCAAATGGCAAGGGAGACTTAATTAGATTTTAAAGTTACGATGGATCAGGTATCGGCGTACAAAATAAGATATGCATGGGTTTAACGAGCATGCCAACGAAATATCTGCTATCATTTAATCCGTCGAGAGCTCACAACCATACCACCTTCACTGAATGTGTTGGTTGCAAAAATGTGAAGTACAATGATGGCATAATAAGACTATAACCAAAAAATGCAAAATATATTATATATATATATTATATATATATATATATATATAATATATATAATGTCAACTTTAGCCACGTAGTTTTAATTTTTGGTTAATAGGTAACTAATTTGGTAGTCAACAGCTTATAGAATGTGTTATACCTGCTAACAGCAGGGACAATAAACAATATATTTCATTCATATTGTGAGTGTTTTATTTCAATGACAAAATGTACTCTCAGATTAGCACAACCCCAAGTATATGCGAGATGCTTCTGTATCTGTTGAACTTAACTTTATATTTTTAAATATATTTTGAATTTGATAAAAGTAGCAAAGTGAATAGTTAACTTCCTGTATTAAAATTTGAAATATTTACAAAATCTATAATAAAAATAAAAATGGATAATGTTAATTAGGTATTGAAGTGATTTATAAAACACAGATCAGTTGGTTTGAGTGGGTTTTAGTCCCCATTAGGTTTCTAGTTCAAACCTCATGGGTGGGTCTACGTTGAAAGTCACTTTGCGGGAATAAAACTATCTCAAGGGAAACATACAATTTTGGTGACCCTAACCTAAACTTAGCATAGTTACCAAAATGCAACTTTTCCCAAGAGAGCGTTGTGCTTTGGAACATGTGATCAGGATGACAAATTCCTCTTCACACCTTTATGGTTTCCTTGGAGAAAGTGTAAGCATTTATCTTCTTTTATTTAGAAGAATTGGTAATTAGGTTGGTATTGTAATTCTTTTTTTCTAAGAGATGTTATATTATAGTGGGATTACAAAAAGTAAATTCTTCAAAACATTAGAGTTCAATAGAGGCTAGCCATGAACATGGGCTTGTAGCAAAGAAATCATATCACGGAGGCAGGTATGGCGAGGTCTCTACTCACAGAGGAGAAAGAAAAGATCCTCCCACCAATTACATTATAGCAAAAAATACAAAATCATATCGAAGGCCCAGAACACAAGACATATAACAATGCTACCTTGAAAGATGAGAAACGTCGACTAGCACTCAAGGGGGTCCTCCTGCACCACGGGGCATGGTTTTTAGTAATATAGATCATCTGGTAGAGGAATCCCTAAGGAGGATGGTTGGTTAGAGGAGGTTGGAAACTCAAAGTGTTGCTAGAAAGAGTCGTTGACTTGGCCACTGTGACCGCTAACCTAGATGAACTAGCAAAGACAGGATTTGACTCGCTGCATGACTTGAATTTTCATTGCGAGGGGCTACGAAGCCTATCATGTGGAGCATATACATGCTGGAGAAACTGAGGATTCATCCATTGTATTAGTCAAGGGATAATTTGAACCTTGAAGTTGCATACCCAAGATTCTAGCAACGCACTGATAAATTGACTTTGTGTGACGTAGATGGCATTCCAATTCTAATACATTTCCTTCCAGTAGCACATTAATATCTTCTTGGTCCTAGCAATGGCACCAGAGGAGGTTGTGTAAGGCACAAATATGGTCACTACAGACCCGTAGCTCATGTGTTTTAGTATCTACAACCATTCTTTTGTAGCAGTGTGGAATACTACAATCAAAATGTTTATCCTCATAACCATGCCAAGGAGGGTGGGGAGATTGGCCTTTCCCATGACCACCTTTGTTGGTCTACCATCATTCTCAAACCATAGTTGAGGATAAAATAGATGAAAATCTCTAAAGCTTAGTAGAGAAATCACCTTTGTATAACCAGAGGAATTGATAGACTTGTTGAGAGCTCCTAGCATTTTAATGAGGAATGAGGGATGCCAAATGAAAAGTGGAAATGCCAAGCACTTAGTGAAATTTAAATGAAAGAGAAGGGTGGAATTAACACCACCAGTGTGCTCCATACTTGAGGAATGGTGAAATAGCCAAATGTGTTTCCAAAATCCCATCCTAGGTTTATGCATTGGATACATTAAAATAATTAAAGTCCCGCACCGTCGAACTTACACCAAGATCTGTCGGGCTAACGTCCTAAAAGGCCAATGCATAACAATAGGAGGTCCAATTTATAGAGTGAGGTGGGGGGGGTGCAAGGGTGAAAAGCACTTCCTTTATTGGAAAATGTTCTTCGTGATCTGAAAATGGAGGAAAGCTCCTCCTATAAAAAACGGACCGTCCTCTAACACTTTGCAAGTTAACAAAATGGGTCTTTAAAGGTAAAATAAGTTTCACAACCTCTTCAAGATGGTGAGTTAATTTTCACATGAACTTAAAAAAGAAATAAATTCACATGCAACTCAAGATGTTAAACATGAAGAGAAGAAACCAGCATTTGACGACAGAGTTCACACTTCCTCGGCTACTTCTCTAGTCCTTCTCCAATAGCTAGACCCATGGGGGATTCACTCAATGAACCTATGACATATCACATGTGTTCGTGACATACTAAAAAATACCCCTAATTTGACTACATATTGGAAAATACCTCTAAAAATCACATTATCTACCCCCTACCAATACGAACCCAATACACCTTCCCAATTTAAAAAACCCCTACTTTCACTAGATATTGTAGGTATCCATTTTTTTATTAACATTTTATATGCCCCTTTATATTTTTTGATGAACTTTGAGCTCCACTTTTTATACCTTCTAATATAAAAACCCTTTACTCATTATTATTGTTGAATATATTATGTAATTTTTTCCTCAATATATATCCCCCAATATGAACCCACGTGGTATGGTATTTCTCCCCCAATGAAACACTCGTGGGTAGACCGATATATTGATTTCAGTAGCAAATGAGTACGTACAAGTTGTTGACAGTAGAGTGGCTTGTTTCTCCTACAAAGAAACATTCTCCTACAGATAATTTTCACTCAAAAAATGACTCCCAACAACAATTCATGAAAAGGACTCGCACACAATAGGTCCTTGTACTCCACCTGAAAATCAAAAGAATAAACATGCAACTCCTTCACAATGAAGAGTTCAAAAAGGCTTCTCTCCTTAACACATTGAGAAAAGGCTAAAAAGATTTGCTCTACTGAAGTAACAGTTGCTGCAGATGAAATTGGAAGGATGGAAAAAATATAACTAGCCTCTCTCCATGCTCAAATATGCCTCCATACTGCTTCAAAATTGTCTCTGTCTTTAGCACTAAAAGACTTGATTCTACAAATAGTCCATCATAAGGACTTAATCTGAAATCTCAATCAAAATTGATACTTTCTTTGTTAGTTTTTTAAAAGTGGTTGCAGGTATTTTAAAAAAACCATTAAAAATAGCTCAACTTAAATCACATAGGAAAATTTAAAGGAAATTATAACGAATAAAGAGAAATAGAAAAACACATAAGAGAAAATGACACGAGAAAGTTGATAATGGAGTTTAGCTATCTCAAAGCCTACATATTTGAGCTTGGTCTTCAATGAGAAGGTGTTTATTAATTAATAAAATCCATCAAAGTACATTGGTTTTACATAAACGTGACTCCTAACTGGTCCTTTTCTGTTTTGCTCGACCCTAGGAACCCAACACAACTTTCGGCTCTTAAAAAGACCTCCTATAACTCCCATAATGAACCTCCAAAATTTTGTTGTCTCATTGCCCTTATTTGCATAAAAACTCCTCTTACTACATAAAAATCAATTATGAATCTATGACACATTGGTGATATTTTATAATGATATGGGGGAAGTTAGCGGTTCCAACCACCTCCCCATTCCCAGTGTTACATTCAATATGTGATAATGTTTTTGATATGGTTTAATAACCATATCCCACATAATAATTAACCATACCACGAATATATATTTATCTATAAATATGTGCCTCGACCCTCTTTCTCATATCGTTACCAACAAACCCACATAATTCAACCCATTATTTTGAAATTAAATGAAAATGTTTTTTAAAAACCATATAATATAATATATGGACCCTTACCCATATTTTGTGGCATATGCATTGTATTAATATGTGGTCAACAATTATCATAATCGTGAACCCACTATACCTGCACCATATAATATACCTTAGCAAATTAATATGCCATGGGTTTTTCATTGAGTTAGTGGAGGTGATAAATATGGGGAAGCCCAATTGTTAAGGCAGAGCCACCAACAATGGTGGACTCCACCTTTTTTTTATGTCATTTAATAACGCTATCCACAATAAATATATGCAAGGGATGTTATGTGAACAAGGCACACATATAGTCTAGCGGTAAGGGCTAAGATTAAGTGCCTATAGGTCACAGGTTCAAATTTCACCCAGTTCATCAAATGACCCATATGAAATTTTTGTCCATTTGATAGGGCCATGTGACCTTTCTTGAGTGGGCTATGTGTTACCTTAAGATTGGCTTGAATTCAACCAACCAAAAATTGCCACTTGTCAACACTACATTAGTCCTCCTTCTCTAGTCATAATCTTCCACTTATTGCCCTCTTTTGATGCCACGTTGTGATCGGAACCTTGACCATAACCATGAGTTGACCATTGACTTTAACCAATTTAACTTTGAGTTTGACCTTATTTGACCATAGCTTTTATCTTTATTAAATTTTGCATATGGAGTTGGATTTTTTTCCCATTCAAGTTGCCTTAGAATTGCTTTTTCGATCTCTACATGATGGCATGGGTTTTGCTCAAATATGATGACTTTGAATTTTTGTCTGTTAATCCCTTTTAGATCAATCTAGATCATTTGTTGATCATTTCGGATCATTCCTCCCCTGATCTGATTAAGAATATTAGTTTTGTTGTGCTAAAAGTCTCCTCATATTAAAAACAAAATGGTATTCATGTGTTTAAGGATTCAAGAGTTTATTGCAAGTGAAAATGAGTTTTTATGAACAAATTTAACATAAATAAGAAATTTAACAACAACATATAAATGTATGGAACATCACCAACAACATACCATAACAGGACAATGATGAAGGAGTTCACCCCTCCTGGGCTATGTCTCCTTAGTCCAACATCCAATGGATTGGGCCTCTATATTATGCTCAAATGTGTAAAAAGAAAAAAATGTGTTTACAATGCTCCAATGCTTCTGTAACCTGCTCCAATGAGTCCAGAATGTCCAAAAATTACCCCTAGCCTCTTTCTACACCAAATTTGGTTGAAAATTGGAGAATATATGACCTCTCTAGTTTCTCCACAATTCGCTCCACAAATTTCCCAAAATCTGGCACTGAACCCTCATTTTCACTGCGATTTCCGCTAATGGGCCACCAAATCTGCCAAAATCTAGGTGGAATTTTTGGACTGTTAATTTGGCCATAGAGGCCTAAAAATGAGGAAATTTTTAGGGTCATATGGACGGTCATGCGCCTAGGGGCTAGCCCCCGCGGCTGGCCCCTTCCCTTCAATGGTCACAAAACCTTGGCGGTTAAAGGTAAGGTGTTCACGTGGGGCGGTTATATAACCATGTGAGTTGGCCCACATGACTAGCTCATTACTCCAAACTCTACGCCAACTTCATTTAAATAAAATGTGTCATCATATATGGTTAAGTCTTATCCATATGGTGCATTGGCAATGGGCTCTGTTGTGTGTTGGGAGGTCACGGGTTTGACCCCCGCTACCTCCGCCCAAATTATAACAACAATTTTGGTGGCCTGCCACGCTGTTGCGTGGCGGCCTCCGACTGGTCCACGCGTTAGCTCATGGTTGGCCATCATTCCGGCCAATAAGAACCATTAAAATATGACAAATAACAAAGTGACACCTATTGTGATTTCATTAGCCGAGAAGCACTTTGACCAAGTCAATGTCCACCTCACCTTCCCAGTCAGTGCCACGTCAGCAGTATAGAGTGCTAACTAGGTTGTCTTTTTTTTTTTAATTTTCCTGTTTGGGAAAGTGAACAGAACTCATTTCTGGATTCATACAGAGTCCATTTACGAGTTGCGCTAGATTCAGGACGACGAGCAGTACGCGATCGTCTAGGTTCCACACCAATCCAACAACTTTGAAATTTAAGCTTTTTTTTTAGCACCTGATCATTCCTCCCCACTGGAAGCCTTTTGGACCCCAAAAGATCACTTTAATTTATCCAACAGGTGAGGGTAAATTTCTTTCACCTTTCCAATGTCGATCCATTCAACACCAACTTGGGACTTGTGAGCTACCCGATACTTTTCGTGCCTTGCTTTGTACTTTCCTTTGCTCTTTTCAAGCTGATCTTACACTGTTTGATGTACCATTTGGAGTCATTCAATGAAATCTTTGGTTTTTTCCACGTTACCATCCATAGCAACATCCTTCTTACCAAGATGATACATTACATAATGATGCAAATGGTAAACAGATTCCTCCACTTAATTCCTTTGAATCAAGCTTGAATGTACATCTTGAAAGTATGTATTTTTATGAACATAACTTTCATGTAAAACAAAATGATTCTTGAGGAAAGTAGTTACACAAACAATAGGCCTAGAAAGTACATCAACAAACTTGTCACTTATACCTTTCATATTCCTTTTCACCAAGTGGAATAGTAGAAGAAAACCCATCCAATGAAAGTGCCTTTATCATTGCAAATTAATCACTTCACCATTGAAAAATTCTGAATGAAATGAAATGGGCTTACCATGTTGCATAAGGACTACACCCATGGCATAATTGCATACATCAACCTGAAACTCAAATAACATTTCAAGTTTAGAAAAACAAGTATAAAGGCTGAACTGATCTTTTGTTTCAAAGTATCAAATGCCTCTTGTTTTTTGCCTCCCCACTGGAAGACCTTTTTCACAACTGTGAAAGAATGCAAATTATCTATAATAGAAGAAAAATTAACAAAAATTTTCCTCCAATATTGGGTTGCTCCCAAAAAACCTCTTATCCAAATGAGTATCTTGAGAATTGACCAAACCATAATGGGATCAATATTGGAGAGGTATAACTTCATCTCACCTTCTCCAATATCATTTCCCAAGTACATCAAAGAAGTTTATCCAACAAATGCTTTGACATCTTCAATAACAAATGTTCTTGACATATGACATCAAGTATTTATTTCTCACACATGACATGTTCATAATGAAATATTCTGAAAGTGAAATTTTCTTCCAAGTAGACTATCATGTCTAGAAATGGCTTCAATACATTTTTCTTCAGCATGAAAGTAGTAGGAGCATAGCAAAGACCAAAAAGCATAACAATCCATTCAAACAAATCTTGCTTGGTTTTGAATGTCATCTTCCATATGTCTCCTTCAACAATTATACTTTGATGATAACCATTTCTTGAATCCCATTTAATGAAATGCTTTCCAACCTTTTTGGGTGCTAAATCAAGAGGTGCACCACATTGTAAACGATATGGTCGGATGATCCTTTTCTTCAAAAACCCATGGATTTTCTTTGTTATTTCTGCACTTTCCCTTCTTGACATCTAGTGCATGCCAATATTAGAAAGAAGACACTTTTGCTACAATGGTATTTCATGTTGGATTCTCCTCTTGAAAGGAAATCCCTTTGCTTTTTGAAACACCTCATCATCATGGTTAGCAACATCAATCAAATCAGTTTTCAATTTTGACTTACAACCATCAAACGCTTCATAATCAACATCAACATTGGGTTTGATCATAAGAAGCACTAAATTATTGCTTGAATTCACTAGTGTTTTCATTTTCCTTGCATTAACTAATTAAAGGTTTAGTTTCTTGCGATGATCTCCCATAGTATACTCCACTCCATCCTTTAAAAAGTAGTACTTGTTTTCATGATGATAGAAGATTTCTTTTCTATCACAAAGGTAAGGACTACCCAAAACAATTCCTGATATATCAAGTGGTACAACATCTAATTCAACTTCGTCAATGAAATTTGTTGTGATTGCAAACCAAAGAAAACATTTTCTTGTAACCTGTAAGTTTGTGTCATTGCATATCCAACCCAATGTATATGGCTTGGGATGTAAAATGGTTTCAAGATTAAGATTTTTGACTAAGTCATCAGATATGAAGTTGGCTTTAGACCCACAATCAAAAAGTGTGTCGATTTTGTATGTTTTGAGATTACCCTCACATGAAATAATTCAATCCTTGTTTCTTCATTTGGAGTACTAGTGTAACAATTTGATATATTAATGAATTATTTTCCTTTTATCCCCATGGATATATTTTAGTTTCATCTCTTGAATCGGATCCCAAATCATCTTGAATGATGACAGTTGTCCTTTTTTTCCTTTATTGCTAAATTTCTTAGGCCTCATCTCCGGATGAAGCTTCAAACAATTAGCTTCATCATGACCCTCCTTGGAACAATGTTTACATATTATTTTCTCTCCTTCCTTTTTGATGGATGCATTTTTCTTTCTCTTGAAACTATTTTCTTTTTCATTACCCTTAAATGGATTTTTATTACCTTCTTCTGGAGTGGTTTTCCCTCTTGCCTCAAGATGAGTGGCTTGCACACACACATCATCTAGATTATTGGGATTAAACATTAAGATAGTATGCCTAAGGTAAATGTGTAAGCCCTCTATGTACTTCAACAATGTTTTAGGTCCCTATACTACTAGTGTAACCCCTTATTGTTATTAGCACAACCCCCTTATTATATTGTTGTGCCCATGTAGTCCCCATACTGTTATTATTGTGCCCCATAGAAGCCCACTATTTTTATTATTGTGCCCTTACATTATTATTGTTATGTCGACTCTGATTATATTATGACCCCTTAGACTCCTATATATAGAAAGGAGGTCTTTTCATTTGTATCATCCAAGAATTGTTCATTTGTGTAATGTAAAAGAGGTTTCCCCCTTGAAGAGCCTTATTTCTAAGGCATTGATCTATCTTTTCTATCTTTTTGTGAGCTAGTTTCATAACATTTGGTATCGGAGCTTTGGATTATAGGGTCTTGCTGCTCCAACCAGGTCATCATGGAATTTTCGTTATAACTATTTCTCTATGAAGTTGAAGAAGCTAAAAATAAAACCCATCTTAGAAGAAATCGTTATGCCTGTCTGGTCCGAATTTTAGATCTTGTCTCGCTATATTTTCGGAGATATGATCTGAGGAATTTAGGGTTTTTGCAAGCTCCAGAATTTCATCTCAAATAGGTCATCATGGAATTTTCGCTATAATTTGTTTTCTACAAAGGTTCAGAATTTGAAATTGAAACCCATTTGAGACAAAATCGTGGGGAAGCTCGGGCCTAAATTTCAGATCTTGTTTTGCTATATTTTTGGCAATACAGTCTATGACATTTAGGGTTTATGTAGGCTCTCGAATTACATCCCAAATAGGTGACCTGGGGAAAATCATCATAACCATCTCTCTGAGCATTAGATTGAAATTTCGTAAGAAGTTATAGAAAGAGAATGGACTGTAATTTTTTGTGTATATTTTTCAGATTCAAAGGTCAAAACAGTGACACATGGCACTTCATACAAGTTTGCTCTTTTAAAAGGTATATAATCAGGTCATCTTGGGAGATTGTCCATAACTCTTTCTTGGAGAATCCAATTTTGATCAGACTGGTGGCATTGGAAAGAGGATGCATAGGGCTACTAGAGGTCATGATTTCAGAACTGGATGATCTAAAATTACAGAGTTACAGTCGTTTCAAGATTGAGCTCCTAAAATCAAGAAAAGGCGATATGAGGAAGTTTGATGGCAAGGATCTGGTAAATTGGATACTACATATGGAGAAATATTTTGATCTACATGAGGTGCAACTATTACAAAAGGTACGTATTGATTCTTCATATTTAGAACCGAATCAATTTTAATGGTATAAAGGGTTTTGCTCTCGTAAACCACTTGTTACATGGTCAATTTTTCACTGAGGAAATGATGGCACATTATGAGGATACAAAGAGAAGCACCTTCTTTACCCAATTGATAAATCTCAAACAAAAGTGTTCAATGCCAGAGCACATTGAGGACTTTCAAAAATTAAATATAAGGGAAAATGGTATTCGAGAGAAGCAGAGGATTGATGTCTCCATAGGGACTTTAAAGGATAACATTTAACATGAGGTTCGTCTATGGGAACCTGATTCATTAGAGAAGGCATTCAGGTTGGAAATAAAAGTGGAAAGAAAACTTATGGCAACAAAGAATTCCACTCCTCACAACTATAAAGATAGAAGTGTTGTTTCTCCTAGCCTTCCACAACCTACAAGGTTGACACCACAACAATTGGAAGAAAAAAGAGCAAAAGGACTTTGTTACAATTGTGATAACAAATACATTAAAGGTCATAAGTGTGTTGAAAAGAAATTATTTTACATTGATTGTGAAGAGGAGGAAGAAAATGATCAAGAAACATCAAAAGAAGAGGATATACACAAGGAACAAACCCAATAGAAATAATAAATGAATCCAACCATATCATGTAAAACATTGGCAAGAATTAACACTCCTCAAACTCTCAAGATAGAAAGATATATTAAGAAGAAAAAGGATCAAGAAGTGAAAGATCACATCGAGAAAGAAGAAATGAATTGACCATATTTTGTAATGCATTGGCCATAATTACCACTCTTCAAACTATCAAGATAGAAGGACATATCAAGAAGAAAAATGTTCAAGAAGTGAAAGATCACATCCAGCATTAAGAAATGAATCCGACCATATCTTGTAATGCATTGGAAGAAATTACTACTCCTTAAACTCTCAAGATAGAAGGACATATCAAGAAGAAAAACATTCAAGCAGTGAAAGATCACATCGAGCATCAACAACAAGTTCTCCAACTTTTAAAGGATAACGCCACTTTGGGGCGAAATTGAATGAAACAACAGGCAGATCAACATCGCATTGAAAGAAGTTTTGATGTAGGAGATTGGGTATTTTTACGACTACATCTCAAGAAAGCTATTTATGAGAAGGAAATGTTGGCAATACTATATGCACTTAAGAAATGGCGACCTTACCTAATGGGAAGACACTTCAAGGTAAAAATGGATCATGATAGTCTCAAATACTTTTTAGAGCAAACATTATCTTTAGAAGAACAGAAAAAATGAGTCACAAATATGTTGGGTTATGACTTTGAAATCATCTACAAAACAGGGAAGAAAAATGTCGTTGCAGATGCACTCTCAAGAAAGGATGAGGATGTGGAAGCATTGTTTTGTGCTATTTCTATTATCCAACCAGATTGGATAAAAGAAGCAAGAGATGAATGGAAGAAGGATTAATAAGTGTCGCCACTCATTCAAAAGTTGCAGAAGATCTTAGTTCAAAAAATATTGCCAAAACTTAACGAGGAAGGAAAAATCATACTGGAACCTAGAGCAGTCAGAGAAACAAGAACCCGACAGGTACGAAATCGATCAATTTCAAAGTATCTCATCAAGTGGAAGAACTTACCCGCTGAAGATTCCACATGGGAAGACAATAATTTTATACAGAAGCATCAAGAACTACTTAAGAGTTGAGGGAAACACTTTTTAAAGGAGAGGGGCATGTTAGGTCCCTATACTACTAGTGTAACCCCTTATTGTTATTAGTACAACCCCCTTATGATATTTTTATGCCCGTGTAGTCCCCATATTGTTATTATTGTGCCCCATAGAATTCCACTATTGTTATTATTGTGCCCTTACATTATTATTGTTATGTCGGCTCTGATTATATTATGACCCCTTAGACTCCTATATATAGAAAGGAGGCCTTGTCATTTGTATCACCCAAGAATTGTTCACGTGTGTAATGTAAAGGAGGTTTCCCCCTCGAAGAGGCTTATTTCTAAGGCGTTGATCTATCTTTTCTATCTTTTTGTGAGCTGGTTTCATAAAATTTGGTATTAGAGCTTTGGATTCTAGGCTTTCGCTGCTCCAAATAGGTCATCGTGAAATTTTTGCAATAACTATTTCTCTATGAAGTTGCAGAAGCTAAAACAAAAACCCATTTTAGAATAAATCGTTCTACACGTCGGGTCCTACTTTCAGATCTTGTCTCACTATATTTTCGAAGATATGATCTAAGGAAGTTAGGGTTTTTACAAGCTCCAGAATTTCATCTCAAACAGGTCATCCTGGAATTTTGGCTATAATTGGTTTTTTACGAAGGATCAGAAACTAAAATTAAAACCCATTTGAGGCAAAAATGTGGGGAAGCTGGGGCCCGAATTTTAGATCTTGTTTCACTATATTTTCGATGATGCAATCTAAGACATTTAGGATTTATGCAGGCTCTCGAATTACATCCCAAATAGGTGACTTGGGGAAAATCTTCATAACTGTCTCTCTGAGCATCAGATTGAAATTTCGTAAGAATTTATAGAAAGAGAACTGATTGTAGTTTTTTTTTTTTTGGAATCGAAGGTCAAAACAGTGACATGTGGAACTTCATACAAGTTCGCTCTTTTGAAAAGGTATATAATCAGGTCATCTTGGGAGATTGTGCATAACTCTTTCTTAGAGAATCCAATTTTGATCAGACTAGTGGCATTGGAAAGAGGACGTTGAGGGCTACTTCAGGTCGCAATTTCAGAACTAGACGATCTGAAATTACAGAGTTACAGTCATTTCAAGATTAAGCTCCTAAAATCAAGAAAAGGCGATATGAGGAAGTTTGATGGCAAGGATTTGGTAAATTGGATACTACAGATGGAGCAATATTTTGATCCACATGAGGTGCAACTATTACAAAAGGTACGTATTTCATCTTCATATTTTGAACCGGATAAATTTTTATGATATAAAGGGCTTTGTTCTCGTAAACCACTTTTTACGTGATCAATTTTTCACGGAGGAAATGATAGCACATTATGAGGATATAAAGAGAAGCACCTTCTTTAACCAATTGATAAATCTCAAACAAAACTTTTCAATGGCAGAGCACATTGAGGACATTCAAAAATTAAAAATAAGGGAAAATGATATTCGAGAGGAGCGGAGGATTGATGTCTCCATAAGGACTTTAAAGGATAACATTCAACATGAGGTTCGTCTTTGGGAACCTGATTCATTGGAGAAGGCATTTAGGTTGGAAAGAAAAGTGGAAACCAAAACTATGGCAACAAGGAAGTCTACTCCTCACAACTATAAAGATGGAAGTGTTGTTTCTCCTAGCCTTCCACAACCTACAAGGTTTACACGACAACAATTGGAATAAAAAAGAGAAAAAGGACTTTGTTACAATTGTGATAACAAATACATTAAAGGTCATAAGTGTGCTGAGAAGAAATTATTTTACATTGATTGTGGAGAGGAGGAAGAAAAGGATCAAGAAACATCAAAATAAGAGGATATACACCAGGAACCAACCCCATAGAAAGAAGAAATGAATCCAATTATATCTTGTAAAACATTGGCAAGAATTACCACTCCTCAAACTCTCAAAATAGAAGGACATATCAAGAAGAAAAAGAATCAAGAAGTGAAATATCACATCGAGAGAGAAGAAATGAATCCAACCATATCTTGTAATGCATTGGTCGTAATTAACACTCCTCAAACTATCAAGATAGAAGGACATATCAAGAAGAAAAATGTTCAAGAAGTGAAAGATCACATCGAGCATCAAGAAATGAATCCGACCATATGTTGTAATGCATTGGAATAAATTACCACTCCTCAAATTCTCAATATAGAAGGACATATCAAGAAAAAAAAGATTCAAGCAGTGAAAGATCACATCGAGCATCCACAACAAGTTCTCCAACTTTTAAAGGATAACGCCACTTTGGGGCAGAATCGAATGAAACAACAGGCAAATCAACATCATAGTGAAAGAAGTTTTGATGTAGGCGATTGGGTAATTTTACGGCTACATCTCAAGCAAGCTATTTATGAGAAGGAAATGTTGGAAATAGTACATTCACTTAAGGAATGGGGACCTTACCTAATGGGAAGACACTTCAAGTTAAAAATGGATCATGATAGTCTTAAATACTTTTTAGAACAAAGATTATGTTTAAAAGAATTCAAAAAATGGGTCACAAATATGTTGGGTTATGACTTTAAAATCATCTACATAAAAGGGAAGAAAAATGTTGTTGCAGATGCACTCTCAAGAAAGGATGAGGATGTGGAAACATTGTTTTGTGCTATTTGTATTATCCAACCAGATTGGATAAATGAAGCAAGGGATGAATGGAAGAAGGACGAAGGAGTGTGGCCACTCATTCAAAAGTTGCAGAAGATACAAGTTCAAACAATATTGCCAGAACTTGACGAACAAGGAAAAATCATATTGGAACCTGGAGCAGTTAGAGAAACAAGAACCTGACAGCTACGAAATCGATCAATTTCAGAGTATCTCATCAAGTGGAAGAACTTACCTGGTGAATATTCCACATGGGAGGACAATAATTTTATACAAAAGCATCAAGAACTACTTAAGCATTGAGGACAACACTTTTTGAAGGAGAGGGGCATGTTAGGTCCCTATACTAATATTGTAACCCCTTATTGTTATTAATACAACCCCATTATTATATTTTTCTACCCATGTAGTCCCCATATTGTTATTATTGTGCCCCATAGAATCCCACTATTGTTATTATTGTGCCCTTACATTATTATTCTTATGTTGACTCTGATTATCTTTTGACCTCTTAGACTCCTATATATAGAAAGGAGGTCTTGTCATTTGTATCATCTAAGAATTGTTCATTTGTGTAATGTAAAGGAGGTTTCCCCCTCGAAGACGCTTATTTCTAAGGTGTTGATCTATCTTTTCTATCTTTTTGTGAGCCAGTTTCATAACATTTGGTATCAGAGCTTTGGATTCTAGGGTTTCGCTATTCCAAATAGGTTATCGTCAAATTTTCATTATAAGTATTTATCTATGAAGTTGCAGAAGCTAAAACAAAAACCCATTTTAGAAGAAATTGTTCTGCATGTCGAGTTCAAATTTCAGATCTTGTCTCGCTATATTTTCAAAGATAGGATCTGAGGAAGTTAGGGTTTTTGCAAGCTCCAGAATTTCATCTCAGACAGGTCATCGTGGAATTTTTGGTATAATTTATTTTCTACGAAGGTTCAAAATCTGAAATTAGAACCCATTTAGGGAAAAAGTGTGATGAAGCTTGGTTCTAAATTTCAGATCTTGTTTCACTATATTTTCGGCTATACAATCTAAGGCATTTAGGGTTTATGCAGGCTCTCCAATTACATCCCAAATAGGTGACCTAAGGAAAATTGTCATAACTGTCTCTCTGAGCATCAAATTGAAATTTCATAAGAAGTTATAGAAATCAAACGGACTGTAGTTTTTTGTGTATATTTTTCAGATTTGAAGGTAAAAACAGTGACAC
>APFE031560424.1:7481-26098 GCA_000404065.3 Pinus taeda | reverse complement strand
AAGTAGAATGGTTCAAGACCGTCACACAGAAAGATCATCAGTTTCCAAGTACTTTAAGGGATATCATTTTTCTTGCAATATGTTTGGTCACAAAGCTATTGATTGCGATAAAAGGAATTTGAAACATGTAAGACGTTATGTGTGTAACAAGTTTGGACATATAGAAAAGGAATGCAGGAGAAAATTTTGGCCACCATACCAAAAGGAGCAAACATCATCACAATCCAAGGTATTGAATAAGAAGGGATTGTTTTCAGAAAGATGTGGCATAGCTCAGTATACAGACATAGCAGACCTAGGGGGAGTTGAAAATGTAAAACTTCAGTATTCCAATTCTCATAGGCAATTATTATGAAGACAATTCACGTATATATGCGATTTAGAAGATGCACAGTTGCATATGTGGTGTTTTGAGGAAGAAGAAGTGGGACAGACTCAGGAAAAGGGGTCTGATATGGTTCATTCAATTATTAAATGTATTTTATGTTATGATTAATGATTATTATAGTTTTTTGATGATATGTAGAAGTACTTTTGTCCCTCCTAAGTTGTTAATAACTTGATGAAAAACTGTTTGATTATGATGCCTTGATGATTCTTACTGACAAATGCAATGATCAGATCTGACAGTGAACAGATGGCACAGGTTCAGGGAGAGCATATGCTTCTAATAATGCATTGTTGGAATTATACATGATGATACTTATATTGCTTGATTCACATAGCTCCTTTGATTCAGATGACTCTATTGATGATGGACATATACAGGTTGTTGATCTTGATGTTGCTGACAAATGCTTATGATACAGATCATATATGGTGTATGATAGTTGTTGATGACTATCATGGTCTTTCTTAGATCGTTGGTCCTTGTTATAAATGTCATGTATATCATTTGATGTAAAGTTCATGTAAAGACCTTATTTGTAACCCCACTATGCATGGGAAGGATGATGTAATATTTGCTATTTCAGTCATGTATAAACACTTGGTATATCCCCACTTGGTTGGGTGGATGAGTCAAACTTGGTGTATCCCCACTTGGTTGGGTAATTGATGTATGTATGAGACATTGGTATTAGGGAAGTCATACTCACTTAGTTGAGTTATAGAGTCATGTTATTCTTTTGAAACATATCTCTGTAGACTCTACATGTACTCAGGGGGAGCATGGACAACATAGTGTATTTCAAAGGGGAAGAATATCTTGGTCTGCCCATTACCCTTGATGTCAAATGGGGAGAGTATCTTGGAGTTGTGGTTGCCATCAAGTCCAAAGGGGGATATTGTTGGAATTATGATACAAGTGTTGTCCTTGATGGCAACTCTCATATATGACAGTTCACAGTGCAACAGGTTAACGACAAAGGATTGCAAATCAGACTCTAGAGATTGAAGAAAGAGAATGGTTTAAGAAGCATATGCTAGTTCACTTTTTCCAAGAAGCATACACATGTGGATTAACAGAAAAAAAGGAGCGTATATGTATGCATTCACTTTCATAGAAGGAACCAAGCGTATGGGATGGAAAATCAAGATTTTGGTCCAAGGTTTTGGTCTGAGGTTTTGGTCCAAGGTTTTTGGTCCGAGGTTTTGGTTTGAAGTATTGACAAAGGATAAAACTATATAAGGAGGATAAGATCAAAGGGCCAAGAGTGCAAGTGTAAGGGTTTCTCAAGAATACTTCTATCTGAAATATATTTTATGTTGCAGGGGCTATGATTATGATATGATCTGAAATATTTTGTGCACCTTAAATTCAATTTTGGATCGAGATCATGAGACTTGAAATGACTTGCCATTGAATGATCTTATATTGGTTGGGCTAGATCTGATTTCTAGTGCATGTTTTATTCTGTAAATGTTATGATCTGGGTATGACTGAAGTCTGGAATAGCTGTGATGTTTTAAGTTAGTATTTGTAGATCCATACGCTAGTTCACCTTGGTGAAGGTGCATATACACACTGGTTTGGTACTTAGAAGTAGCGTATATATTATGAAATATGATGTTTGAAGTTGCAGTTGGTTCTGGTTGTTGATGTAGAGTTCTAGATTCTGCTCTTTGTTCTAGTGACTGTGTTCTAGTGACAATGTTCTGAATGTTTAGATTGATTGATTGTGATTTGCTTCAGTGATGATGGGTTTTTAGTGATTGGTTGTATTGTAGTGGTGATTGATTTTGAGCTTCAATGTTGCTGATGGATCCAGTATGAAAATTGGATGAAATGTGGCCTTTATATTGTGTTGTTCTATACCAGGAGTATCCATTCTGAAAATTTATGAAACATAGTCCCTGGAGGGAGAGAGAAGGTCGTAGCCTTTTGTAGGTTGACGCCTCCATACTGGTAAAGATTTTGGCCAGTACAAGAGCCAAGGGTTTGGAGCTCCATTCCAGTAGCAGCTGGAAAATGAGTGAAGCTTGGAGCCTTCTGTAGGTCGGCACCTACGTACTAGTAAACATATCAGCTAGTACAAGAGCTAAGGGGTTGTAGCTCCCTTCTAGTAAAATCTGGAGAATGAGAGAAGGTTGTAGTCTTCTACAGGCAGGTGCTTGCATATTGGTATGAATCTACACCAGTACAAGATTGTAAACAAGTTTTTCTTACATTAAAAGAAGAGAGAGATGACAAGAACAGGTGGTTTTTCCCCTGCATTGGGTATCCACCTTAAATCTTGGTGTTCATGTGTGTTTCTTATGTGTGATTGTTTATTCTATTATTACTGCACATGGTTACTATTTAAATGGTTAATTAAGTATTGATGCACTGACTAAAGATCAATAGATGATGAATTAACTGAATCATATGTTCACTGGATATACATTGGTTTCCTTTAGAACAGCTGCGTGCAAAAACGAGTTCCCTTCATTGAAGTAGCTTATATAAATCTGAATATGAAATGAAAGAGTTATTAAGTTGATAATATTGATTCACCCTCTCACACTAATGGGGTGAATATGCCTATGAAGAAGAAGATGAAGAAGATGGCAAAGAGGTTGGAGGTTTACCTCCATTTCCATTACCTCCTCCTGAAGAACCTTCTCCTTTGCGGGGTTTGGAGCTTTCACCGTACAGCCTTGTATTCCTCTCTTGATAGAGGACCTTAACCATCTCTGTCATATCAAATAAAGCCTTCATGAAGACCTTCGCATCTTCTACCATGTTTGTAGGTTTTCCTTCATGATTCATACTTATTGGAGCCTCAACTGCAACTTAAGGAAGAACTGTTGTTGGAGATTGTGGCAACCTTGCTCTCCTTTCCCTTGACCCAACTTTAGGACTTTCAACCAACTTCCCTTCTCCTCTTTTGAGTTTTAATCTTGTAAGCATGGCATAAACTTGCAAACAATTAAATCCATCTTACATAAAGCAAACCTAGTGCTCTAATAACAAAATGATATGATTAAGAATATTAGTTTTGTTGTGCTAAGATCCTCCTCAGATTATAAACAAAATAATATTCATGTGCTTAAGGATTCTTGAGTTTATCACAAGTGAAAATGAGTTTTTATGTTAATTTTATGAGCAAATTTAACATAAATAAGAAACTAAACAAACAACATATAAATTTACAGAACATCACCAACAACACATCACAATAGGAACATGATGAAGGAGTTCACCCCTCCTGGGCATGTCTCCTTGGTCCAGCTTCCAATGTCTTGGGCATCTCTATTATGCTCAAATGTGTAAAAAAGACAAAAGTGTTTTCACTGCTCCAATGCTTCTGTAACCTACTCCGGTGAATCCAGAATGTCCAAAAAACTCCCCCTAGCTTCTTTCTGCACCCAATTTGGTCAAAAATTGGAGAATTTATGACATCTCCTAGTTTCTCCACTATTTGCTCCACAATTTGCCCAAAATCCAGCACTGCACCCTCATTTTGCCCCAATTTCTGTTAATGAGCCACCAAATCTACCGAAACCTAGGTGGATTTGTTGGACAGTCAATTTGGTCGTCGAGGCATAAAAATGTAGAAATTGTTAGGGTCATATGGAGGGCCATGCGCCCAAGGGCTAGCCCCCGGCGCTGGCCCCTTCCCTCTAGTGGTCACAAAACTTTGGCGGTTAAAGGTAAGGTGTTCACATGGGGTGGTTATATAACCGTGTGGACTGGCCCACATGGCTGGCTCGTTCCTCCGAACTCTGCACCAACGTCATCTAAATAAAATGCGCCATCATATATGGTTAAGTATTTTCCGCATGGTGCATTGGCAATGGGCTCCATTGTGTGTTGGGAGGTCGCAAGTTCGACCCTTACTGCCTCTGCCTGGACTATAACAACAATTTTGGTGGCCTCCCAGGCTGCCACGAGGTAGCCTCTGGCTAGGCCATGTGTCATCCCATGGTTGGCCATAATTCCAACCAATAAGAACCATTAAAATTTGACCAATAACAAAGCGACACTTGTCACGATTCCATTAGCTAAGAAGTGCTTTGACCATGTCAATATCCACCTTGCCTGCCCATTCAGCGCCATGTCAACAGTATAGACTGCTGACTAGGTTGTCCTTTTTTTTTAAATTTGCCTGTTTGGGAAAGTGAATAAAACTTCTTTCTAGAGTCATATGGAGTTTGTTTCACAGGAAACCAGTTGCACTAGATTTAGGATGATGAGCAATACGCGGTCATCTAGGTTCCACACCAATTCGACAACTTTGAAATTTGAGCTTTTTTTCAGCACCTGATCATCCCCACTAAGAACTTTTGGACTGTCAAAATACTTTATTTATTTTTGACATGAAGACAATGTTCCTCCACCTGTCTTGTATCACCAAGCCATTATTCTCTGTCCACCTGTCTCATCACAATTAATTGTTAAACCACCATCACAACTAAAAACACATCGTTTTGTTTCCATTTCTTTCACCCCCAACCCATGTACACACATTAATAATGATATAATATTATAATATATTATATTATATAATTATTATAATATATATTATGCTAATGTAAACAAACCAATATCTTTGCCCTTCTTTCTAGGTCTGCAGGACACAACCTCATGTTGCAGTGTTGTTGTCTCTTGAAGCATAGCATGGTCAGATCTACTTGTTGCCACCATCTCACTTTCTTGCTTCATATCAGTTGTTTTGCTTACTATCCCAGACATGAGTATGAAGCTTTCACTTCTCATTCTCATTGCTAAAATACGAGTCTCTGTTCAACTCATCCTGGTTCGACTCCTATATCTACTGAACCGACACCTAAATCCTATGTCCACTATGTCTACTTCCAGTTTCAATTAATTCCCAAAAGCTCTCCCTCTAGTTCCTTGAATCATGCAACTATTTAAGAGTTATAGTTGACTTTGGACTCTTCTGTCATTACTACCCACTCATGTTCTCATTTATTTGAGAGCATTTACAGCATCCTCACATTATATGATTTATTCCTATTCTATGCACTTAAAAGCCTAAATTACATTAATTCATCACTTAGGAATCCAACTTTCCTAAAAATACATGACCCCCTATGTCTACTTAATTACAATGGTTTTCTCTTGGGTGAATGCTTCTGCATCAGACTCCCAAAGTAGAAAATATTCATGATCTCCTGATCATGTGTCTTCTGATCTTTATCTTCCTAGATCCCACACTTTGTTTTGTAACTGCCCAAGCGTCTTGTTCTTTTGCCACTGTTGTACTTCTGTTGTTTTTTGCTCCATCTTATTCTTCTTGTTAATCAAGTTCAAACTCTGATTGATCATGCTTCCTGCTGCTACCATTTTTCTCCATTTGTACTACTTCATCATCAGCAGCCACATCTCTTCAATCTATGTCTCCGGTACATCATTGGACTGGTCCATGTTCTACTTCTTATCTCTTTTTTTCAGGTTGTTGTTGATGTCCTCTAACTCTTCAAATTGTTTTTTATTTTCTTCTACCTTTGCTCTTGCTATCATTGTAGACATTGCCTCCACCCAAACATCCTGAATATCCTTAAGGATATCTCCCTCTGCAACATCTAATTTCTGCATTGAATTATGTCCTTCCAGCATTCTCTCCAACAATTGAGTATCTCTGTTCCATGGATTAGTTTCCTCCACAGGATCCTCTTCTTTCATATTTATTTGGCTTCTCATCTGTGCCAAATTTCCTCCAACATCTGCAATAAAACCTACATTCACAAAATACGTGTTAAAATAAAAAACATAAGGCTTCAGTGCCTTATTTTCCTTTGGCAACAATTTAGTTTTCTACATTGTTTCTTTCTCCTCTTTCAGCACATCAGTATGTTGTTTTGAATTCTCAGAATAATTCATGAGACTATCAATTAGCCTCTCTTCCACATCATATGTTTCAATGATATCTCTTTGCTTTTGTTCACAGTAGTGAACTTCCTTTTTCTTAGCCTGCTGCTAGTTAATTCTTCTTTGAACTTGTTTGATTCTTACTTCCTCCCTTTCATCCTTACCCTCTTGTTCTTTAAATACCTCCATATCATCTTCAAACAACCTCTGTCCTTCCCCAATGACATTCATTGGATCATTTTTTTGGGACAACATTTCTTCGGTCTTCATTGAAATAAGACTGCCATCTTCCTCCTCTATGATAGCTCTATCATTCTGCTGCCTACTCCCAGGTGATTCTTCTATCTCCTTCTGATTCTGAGATCTTGCATCTCAAACTTGTTCTAAACAGATTTCAAATTCTGCTCCTTCTCTCTGACAAACTCTAAAGCTTGTTCATCCTCCTGTAATGTACCTACAATCATCCACAAATTATTAATTTTAAAACCATAAGACCTGGTGGTCTTACTCGGCTCTTCAGTCATCACATTTCCTTGTTGCTCTGAATCTTCTACATGATTCAGCTCCTCGAACTCAACTTCATCTCTTTCCTTCACAAGGAATGGTTCTTTTCTTGTAAGAGCTCCAATTATTAATTTGTCAATGAGTTCTTACTGCTATAACAACTCAATACTTTCCTCATTTGAGAGATCTTCTTCATCATACTATGTTGCTATAGAGTACCTTTTATCCCCTAAAACACATTGCTCCTCATACTCCAGTTCAAGACCTCTATTCAGCTTCACTTCAGAGTATTCATCTTCTGTAGGATACTCCTCCATGCTTTTGGTAGCTTCACAAGACTGTCTATCCTCTCCTATGCATCTTGCAAGCACACCAAAACTATTAGGTTCAAAAAAACAAGGCTTGATGGCCTTATACATCAGCTCTTCATCTTCAGTCAGCATCTCCTCATGTTGTTTTGAACTATCCCAATAGTCCATGAGATCTTCACTTGATCTCCATTCTCTAGCTTCAGTGTAGTCTTCACTTTCTCCTAGAATTTCTCCTAGTTCTGGTTCATAAATGTACTCTTCCATTTCCAACTCAACTTCCTTGAGTTTTTCCCTCAGCCACTTTACATGCTTTTGTTGTAGCCTTCTATGCATCTCATGCCACTCCACTAGCTTCTTCCTTAATACCCAACCTTGTCTCTAGTTTTCTTCTAGCTACATTGTTAACACATCAAGTTCTTTTCTCATCTCAGCCAACTCCTTGTCAATCTCCTCTTGACTCAGTCTCTTCCCATCTGCTTTGGCATTCTTCTTCTCATATCCTCTTTTGTGGCTTCTCTCTGAACCTCTGCTATGACTATCAGTAGTCATCTTCTTCTCCTCTTTCTTCATGAGATCCTCATTCATCTGCAACAAGCCTCTGCAACAATTAGTCCTCCTCACTGCAATCTTATCTCACTAACCTCTCCTCACTCAGTCTTTTGGTAAGCACAAGTCCTCTATTTGGAACCTCCTCCTGAGCAACACCTTTACTCTTTCTAGGCTTCTACAATCTCTTGAGAACACTTCAGTTGTCCTCTCTCTCTCTCTAACCAACCTCTTTTTGGATTCTTCAGGCTCACTGCCACTTCTTCGTAGTGTTTTCCTTACTCTATCTTCAAGAACACATCTGGTTCTCCTCTCATAGCTTCTCTTGTTGTTCTTTGCTGAGATACTTCATCTGCAACCACAATCTTCAATTTCCATTTAAAGCCAAATACAATATCTTACCTCCAAGATCTATGTATGATCTTGTTCTCCCTTTCTTCTGCACTTTTAATGGATTGTCCTCTGTTTGGTCTCCAAGTCCTCCTTCATTCAGAGCTTGTACTAAGAAATATTTCTCTCATTTTTCTTCAAGGAATCCTGTGTTCCTGTCTACTCCAAGCCTCTGCTGGAACTACTACAATCTCCCAAGAACTCCAAAAGTTCCCCTACAATATTCTGTTGTAGGCTTATGCACATTACTTTCTTCTGTGTGCAAACTCCTTTTCATAGGAAATCTTTCCCTGCTCTAATTACAATTATGCTATGATACCACTAATGACGCAAGGTTACCCCTGCACATACCCACAGTATGCATAAATACCTATGTCCCAGGCAATTGACTCTCAAAGGAGTCAAATCTTCATAATATCAATGGTTAAGGCCCTCTTATCATCAATTCCTTTGTGTTGGAACTAATCACCCTGCCTAAACCTCCTATCGGGACTATTCGCCTTCTTATAACATTCATTATCCCTTTTGTTAAATCCTTTCTCAAATATTTCTTATCGGGACTCTAAAAACCCTTCAAAACCTTTATATAACCCCTTAAGCCGGCATATTTATTTATATATATATATATAACGTTATATATAAACACCCTCTTAACTTGTTATATATATTTAACACATAAAATCCCTTTATCAGCGCTATTTTCCTTAAAACCGTTTTACAAAGGAAAATGCCCGCAAACATACCTTTTTCCACCTTCTGTATGGCTTCGGCACAAATTCTGAGGTTGTACCTCTATCGCAATCGGCTATCGACACTTTCTTTACTAGTCCTGATTTCCCCTTCCCTTCTTATATGCAAATATCAGAACGTAATATATATATATTTTAGTCTTAAAAGACTCAGGCCCACACTTTACGCAAATACATGGAATACATAGGAAATCTGCTCCAAGTCACATATAGCAAATCTCAAATATTATAGATTCACCACTATATATGTCGTCGGGTCCGCCTTCTATGTTAACCTTCTGCCACGCCACTCCTCCAAACTCCGATAAGCGATCACCCTGACCTCCAATCACCGATCAGCTTTATCGTTAATGGCGTATCACTGGTCCTTGCACTTAACTCTTCTGCCTTAAACCTCTGATAATGCAATTCGCGATTAGATCCGGACCATCGATCGGAATCTTGATCCGATGGTCCACGTTTAATTGGCTGGTTGCTATCGCTATAATTCAATGACCTTTTCTGATGACTTAAAAAGGGTTCCGCCGACGTGACTTAATCCTAGCCGTTGATCTAAATGATCCAACGTCTATTGAGCGTCAATGCTTCACTTCTCGCTCTTCCTTTTACTTGGGTTTTTAAGCTATTTTTTCAGCGTTTCCTCTGTGGGTTGATTCTTCAAAAGGTTTTGGTTCCTCACTGTTTCCACTATTTAACTTTTTTTGAGCTTAACTCCTTGTACTCTCAACTTCGTTGTCTCTCCAGATCTCCACTCTGATGCTTCAATTGGACTCGATGATCCATTACGATTCTTCTGAATCATTCTCCTCTCTCGGCGTGTTCTTCACCAGAACTCTACCTACAACCATAGTTACAGAACCTACGAATTCATCATTTATATGTAATTCAATCATTCAATATAATTTCACGCATTCACACAGTCTGAAATAGACTTTTGTATATATAAATATGAACATTGATTACAGAATGAGACTCTCTGTCTCTCACAGGCATGTTCCTCGTCATCAGTGGCCTCTTCTTCTTACTCTGCCCGTAGGCTTACATACATGCCAGTGAGTCTTGTTCAACTCATCTTGGTTTGACTCCTATATCTACTAAACCAACTCCTAAATCCTTTGTCCACTATGTCTACTTCTAGTTTCAATTAATTTCCAAAAGCTCTCCATCTAGTTCCTCGAATCATGCAACTATTTAAGAGTTATAATTGACTTTGGACTCTTCTGCCATTACTGCCCACTCATGTTCTCATTTATTTGAGAGCATTTACAACATCCTCACATTATCTTATTTATTCCTATTCTATGCACTTAAAATCCTAAATTACATTAATTCATCACTTAGGAATCCAACTTTCCTAAAAATACATGACCCCCTATGTCTACTTAATTACAATGGTTTTCTCTTGGGTGAATGCTCCTGCATCATTTAGCAGCCATATCCCACATAATAAGGAACCATACCACGAATATATATTTATATATAAATATGTGCCTCGATCCTCATGCTCATATGGTTACCAATAAACCCACATAATTCAACACATCTGTTTGAAATTAAATGAAAAGGGTTTTTTAAACACCATATAATATGATATATGGACCCTTATCCATATTATGTGGCATATGCATTGTATTAATATATGGTCAATGGTTATCATAACTATGAGCCCACTATACCTGCACCATATAATATACGTTGTCAAATTATTATGCAATGGGATGTTCATTGAGTTAATGGCAGTGATAAATATGGGGAAGCCCAATGGTTAAGGCGGAGCCACCAACAATGGCAGACTCTGCCTCTTTTTTATTTCATTTAATAATGTTATCCACAATAAATATATGTGGCAAATTCTATGTGAACAAGGCACACGTATAGTCTAGCGGTAAGGGCAAAGATTAATTGCATACAGGTCACGGGTTTGAATCCTTCCCAGTCCGTCGAATGACCCATATCAATTTTTTGTCCATATGACAGGGCCATGTGGCCTTTCTTGAGTGGGCCACGTGTCGCCTCAAGATTGGCCCGAATTCAACCAACCAGAAACTCACTTTTCAACACCACATTGGTGTTTGCATTATTATTATTATGTTGTCCTTGATGGAAACCTACTTGATTTGTTGTCTTTTGATGACAACCTACATGATGAAGATGTCAACAGGATGTGTCTACATGTGATAGAGAGTTTGGTCAAAGGCATAGCAATTCAGAGATAGAGGAATGATAAAGATGAATTTTGAAGAAATATATGCAGGTTCTATGAGGCAAAGTCATGTACATATGTAGGTTTTGTGAAGCAAATTCATATATACGCAGGTTCTATGAAGCAAAGTCATGTACATACGCAGGTTATGTGAAACAAAGTTGTGTATATGCAGGTTCTACGAAGCAAAGTCGCATGCACACGTGGGTATGAAGAAGAAAAGGCGCGTACTTTTTCCACACCATGATATTCTGAATACCAAGGGTCTTTACCATAGTATTGAGCCCAGCAACGGATATCTGATCCCATCAAAGAATACCATCGACATTAGTGTGGCTTTTACCTATGGTATTAGAAAAGGGCTAAGCTATATAAGGAGATCAAGATCAATTTTTTTGGGGGTGCAAATGATGAATATTTTATGAATAGTTAGATCTCAACCAAGTGTGAATGTATTGGGCTATTAATGAATTGTTTGATCTGAAACTAAGTATGCACTCAGAAATTTGATGATGGATCAAATCCAATAGATCGAAAATCACTATGTTGATAGTGGATTGATTTGATCTGTAATATTTATGTTTGATGCATGTTTTATTATGTATGCTAAGAGATGGGTTTTTTTTTAAGGTCTAATGTGCAGGGAAGTCTTAAGTCATTAATTGCATATTTGTAGGGGGGTTTGATAACCTGAAAGATGCATACATACGCAAGCTTGATGTTGGTAAGTCACGTATCTATTCAGATATGTACGTGGCTTTGATTCTTGGGAAGCACGTATACACGCAAAAATTCTTTTTGGAAAGCGCATATATAAGCTATGGTTTTGTTGAAAATGATGCATGATTAGTCTAACCAATCTTGTTGTGTTTCTATTGTCTCTCAATGAAGTATTACTTGATGATTTGGGTTTAACAGTAATATTTGAAGCTGAATTGATTGATTGAAGAATGATGATGTTGCTAGTTGTATGTGATTGAAGACCTGTGATGGTTATGTGATTATTTCATAATAAGTTAGTGGTTTAGGGTGTAACTCAGTGTTTGCTTCAGAATTACAGTGATTCAATTTCAGGGTTCAATGTTTTGAGATCTATACGCAGGCATGCTTCAATGAAGTCATCTATACACGTGGGGTTGCTAAAGTAAAGTAGTGTATATATTCTAATATTTTATTGATTAGGGTTTTTAGTTGGTTCAGTGAGTTGATGCAATGTTTTGGTTCAGTATTGGTATTTTGGTTACAGTGAACTAACTAATTTGATTGCTTGAGAATAAGTTGATTGATTTGGGTCTCAATTTATTTAGTGATTGGTTCATTGAGTGGATTCAATGATTGAGTGAATTATTGTAGTGATCAGTTTCAGTTCTGATATTTGGTATTCGGCTTAATCGATTATAGTGGGTCCAGTCTGAAAATTTGATGAAAAATGGCCTACAAGTTGTGATGTTTTGAATTAGGTGGATCTAGTGTTAAAAATTACGAACTGTGGTCCACGGAAGTGTTGAGAGTTGGAGCCTTCAGTAAGGAAGTTGAATCTTCCATCCAGTGGTAGCTGGTAAATCAGACCAAGGAGTTGGAGCTCCCTTCTAGCTGGTGCCGATAAATGATATCAGGGGGTTGGAGCTCCTTCCAGTGGGTGATGGTAAATGAGATCAGGGGGTTGGAGCTCCCTTCCAATGGATGCTAGAGAACGAGAGAAGGTTATAGCTTTCTGCAAATGGGTGCCTACATGCTGGTATGAGTCTATGCTAGTATAAGTTTTTAAGATGTTTTCTTTATAATATAAGATGAAGACAGAGACAAGAGAAGTGGTGGTTTCTTCCCACATTGGGTTTCCAACTAAAAATCTTGGTGTTCATGTTTGTTGATGTGTTTTTTATGTGTGATGGTTTATTTTGTTCTTACTACAAATATTTATTGATTAATTAATGTTTGTTGAAGTATTGATACACTAGTTTAAGTTAAGAAAATGATGAATTAACTTAAAATTAATCCAATTGTATGTACGATACTTATCTTCATAATAGCCGTATACATACACGAGTTTCTTTCAGTAAAGTCACGTACATAAAAGTAAGTAAGAAAAGAAAAGTTTAAGTGGTTTTAAAACACTGATTCACCCATCCCCCTTAGTATTTTTCCCAACAATTGGTATCAAAATAGATCCTTTAGAAGAAGCTTGATCACTTAAAGGATATTCATCAAAATGAGCAATCAAGAGGGTACAACATCTATCAAGCCACTGTTGTTCAATGGAACCAATTTAGTTTTCTGGAAGATAAGAACAAGAGCTTACTTACAGACACTTGGAGAAGATGTATGGGGAATAATTAAAGGAGGCTATCAATATCCATCCTCCATTCCCATAGATGAAGCAGAAAGGAAAAAGTATGAGGTCAATGCAAAGGTTGTCAATGCTATGTTAGGAAGCTTGTCGAAATCAAAATTTGTCAAAGTCATGCAGCTGAATACGACAAAGGATATATGGGACAAGATCATCCAAAGCTATGAAGGTGACACCAACGTAAAAAGTTCCAAACTTCAAACTCTTAGAATTCAATATGAAACTCTTAGAATGCATAATGATGAAAGTGTCACAAGTTTCCTTCTTAGGGTAGATGAGATCGTGAATTCTATGAGAAATCTTGGTGAAGAAATAAAATAATCGTCACTAGTTGAAAAAATATTAAGGTCTATGACTCTTGAATTCGATTCAAAAGTTTCTTTCATAAAAGAAATGAAAGACTCGAAGAATCTTATTGTTGTACAACTTCATGGGATTCTAACAACCTATGAAATGAGAAAAGTGGCTCCCTCAGATATCATAGAAGTTACATTCAAAGTTACTACAAAAGGAAAAGAAAATAAATATTATCGGGTTATTCATCAAAAGAAGAAGAGGCAAACTTCATAAAGAAACTCCAAATGATTACTGGAAGATTCAGAGGTAATCTTCCCTTCAAGTGTTTCTCTTGTGGTAGAGTTGGTCATTACGTTGCTAAGTGTCCCTATAAGGAAAATCATGAGAAAGGGAAAGAAGCTACAGAAATAAATAGGAGAATTTTTTATACACATAAAGATAGTGATGGTCTTTAAATGGTGAAGAAGGTGAGTCTAATCAAGAATGTCAATTACTTATGGAATTTAAAGATAGCTGTAGTAATGAGTTTGATGCCCTAGAAGAAAAATATATTTTTATTGAAAACTTTGACAGTGATATATCAGATGCAATGATAGTTACAAATGTCAACAAATATTCAAATTCGGGAGCACCCAACTTTATATTATTCAAGAATGAAGAAGATGATAACAAAAGATTATTAGGTATGGTATTTTATTCTTACTTCAATCCATTTCCTTTTCTATGCAATAATGATAGTGATGATGACATTGAAACAACTAAACTTGCACTCGTTGGTAAAAGTGAAAATAAGCACTCTAAGGGGAAAACAAATTCAAAAATGATGTCTCTAGAAGCAGAAGATCAAGGAAAGTAAAAAAAATAGACAATGTAGATGTGCCTATGCTAAGCAAATATAATTATCAACAATGGAAAGAAAATATGAAGTATAATCTAATGAACCATGATGTTTGGTATCTAGTACGCAATGGCTACACCAAGATTCCTCCATCAGATGAGGAAGTGCAAAAGAACAGTAAGGCTTTGAGTGACATATTTTTTAGCATACCTAATTCAACATTAAATAAGGTTATGCATTGTACAACTGAAAAGCTAGTGTGGGACAAGCTACAAGAAATCCATGAAGAAATCCCAAAGGAAGTTTCCTCATAAAGGGAATTAGCGGGTAATCCTATCCTTAACAATGTGTCAACATTTGTTATGTCAAATGGAGTTTTTGATTCAGAAGAAGATGGGTTAGAAGATATTTTTGATCTTATAACAAAACTTGATCTTGTTTTGAAAAATATTTTTAATCTTAAAGTTAAGTTGCAAACATATGATAAAAAGGATCATATTAAATCAGTAAATGTTGTTGTGGAATATAAACAATATTGTGAAGGTCTTGAAGTTAAGATCGTCTCTCTAAGAGAAGATCTTGAAAAAACAGATAAGTAGAGTGAAGAACTACTTCAAGGATTTGAAGAACAAGAAAATAGGCAGAAAGAAGAGATTCTCAAATTAAAGCAGCAAGTGGAGGAAGGAAGAAGAGTTGAAGAAGGTATGAAGAACGAGTATATAGAAAAGGAAAAGCAATATTAAAGAATGGAGGTTGAGGTAAACATCCTAAAAGGTAAATTAGAAGAAAAAGATAAACAATTGTGATTTCAAGATAGTACTAAGATTTTGGATAATATTCTTAGTAGTCAAAGCTCTCCCGCCATGAAATTTGGCCTTGGCTTTCATGAAACTTTTGAAGGAGAATCTAGTTCACAAGGTGAGGCAAGGAACTTAAAGAGTAACAATGCAAAACTTGAAATGCTCAACAAAGAGATAAGAAGTCAGCCTGATCAACAACCAAGGAAAGTGAACCTTCAAAGAAAATAATTTACTCCTAATTATAGAAATTTTAATCAATTCTCTCCTCTGATCAGTAATTTTGAATGTTCTATATGTCATGATTATGGACACATTGCAGAAAATTGTAGAAGTAGACTCTTTCAAGCTAATAATCACCTCATAGAAAGATCATCAGCTTCCAGGTACTTTAAGGGATATTGTTTTGATTGCAATATAGTTGGTCACAAAGCCATTGATTGCAATAGAATGAATATGAAACATAAATATTATGATTCCTCTGCTCATATAAGATGTTATGCTTGTAACAAGTTTGGGCATGTAGCAAAAGAAAGTAGGAAAAAGTCTATAGATCATCGTAGACAACATGGAAAGTAACTAGATAAGAATATTGATGCGAGAAGACCTAAAAAAAATGGATCCACCAACATTTATCATAATAAGAAGGAAGAAGAACAGATAAGTTGAGGTCTTGCTCCCTTCTCATTTGAAGAAGAATATGACCAGTACATAGATAGTGGATGCTCTCATCGCATCGCTAGAGAGAAGAGTAAGATGGAGTCTCTCAAGAAAAACCAATATGGTAATGTCATTCTTGGAAATAATGTTCCAGAAATTTTTTTTGGAAAGGGTAAAGCGATAATTAATAAACATATAGGAGCAGTTGATGCTTTATTAGTTCAAGGACTAAAGCATAATATTTTAAGTGTAGGTCAAATGGAAGATAACGGAAATATAATTGTGTTTACATCAACCAAGTGCAAGGTTATGGATGAAGAAAATGGAAAAGTCATAGCAATAGGATATAGAAACCTAAACAAACTATATGTGCTTGAAGAACGAAATTCTCGTAGATATGAGGATTCAGACTCAGGGTAAAAGAAGATGGTGTCCATTGCAGTCCATTATTTTTAAAAGAATACTTCTAATAGTGCCTGCAGAAGTAATGTGAGGTACATTACCTCATAAGAAGAAAAGAAGATTAGCAGGTCGTCAGTATCAGTGATGTATAATCTCAGGGGGAGAAATACATGTTTTTTCTTGATGATGATTCCTTTTTATATTCATATTTCTTATACGACTAACAATACATTTGGTGTAGTAATAGTGAACAGGTACATACAGTACAGGCTCAAGGGGCGCTGAAGTTGTGAAGTTTCAGTATTTCACTGTTTGTATGTGGATCCTATTAAGACAAGTCGCATATATATGCGAGTTCTGATCTGAACAGTGGCGCATATTTTTCTATGATAAAGAAACAGTGAGACAGACTCGGGAAAAGGCTATGATATGCTTCAGTCAATTATTATTTGGCTTTCCAGTTCTGATGGTTGATGGTTACAATCTGTTGATGTTATTTAGAAGTGGTTTCGGATTTTATAAGTTGTTGATGCCTTGATGGATAACCGATTGATGAAGTACTTTGATGTCCTAACTGATGGATGAGTTGATGTGATCATATCTAACAGTGAACAGTTGGCATATGTTCATGGGGAGAATTTCCTATAATAGTGCATTGTTGGCATTATGTTTTAGAATTCCTTGCTCCATAATGATGCTTATCAAATGTTGTGATGATAGAAAACTCTCTAGTTATAATATTGGTGATGATATGATTGAGGATTGTCTTGCTATCTTATGCTATGATTATTTGATGATAATGTTGCTATCATGGATGAAGTCTATGGGATGAGTGGTTGAGTTTTATATTAGTAAAATAGTCTCTAATGTATGAATAATTTGGGCCAAGAGAATGATGTCGCTATAGTTTTCATAAAGACATCGTTATTGATATACTACTACTACATTTGTTTGATGATACTTGGGAACATGGCATATTTTGATGATGTTGAAGAATGATGCTACACTACCCTACCATAATGTATGATGATATGTTTGGTCCTCACTTATGTTGTTGTTGTTGCATATCGGGTCACAGGTTGATGATATTGAGGCTACATTGTCATATCTTTCATATGGAAGATGAGTTGTTGCTAATAGATGCTTATGGTGTAGATCCTACATATTATATGATGGTTGTTGAAGACTATCTTGGTCTTGTTACCTCATTATAGAGGTATTTGATCTTTTTTAATAAATGCCATATTTTTCATTTGATGTAAAGTTCATGTAAAGACCTATGATGTAATCATTGTAAAATTCAGTCGTGTATGGACTATTGTGGTCAAGTCACGTAATCCCATCTTTTTGGGCATATGATGTAGTTTGTAACCCCACTGTGATTAGGTGAGAGGTGTAAGTTTGAGTCCTTACTGATAGGAAAGGTCATGACATTGAGACATGTACTTCTTTGTATATCTTCAGAAAATTCAGCATGTGCTTAGGGGAAGCATGGTCAATTCAAGTCGGATTTACAATGTTCATGTCAACAAAGGGAGAGAAGCCTTTATTTAAGCATTGGTCAGCTATTTTCCCTTGATTTCAAATGGGGAGAGTAACTTGGTGTTTGAAAATCTTGGTGATTATCTTTATGTGTTTTACAGGTATCTACAGGTGGTGGTGACCAAACACCAAAGTGGTTTCCATCAAGTCCAAAAGGGGAGACTGTTGGCATTATGACTAATGTGTTATCCTTGATGGAAACCTACTTGATGAAGATGTCAACAAGATGTGTCTACATGTGACAGATATTTTGGTGAAATGCATAGCAATTTAGAGACATAGGAATGATAAAGATGAAGTTTGAAATACACAAGTTCTATGAAGCAAGGTGTTATCTCAAAATCAAGCCTGATAGGCTGCTGGTCAGGTTGACTCTAAGTAACTATTTCAGACCAATCTTTTGACTAAGGCTTAGCCTCCTTAGCCTGAGAGGGCTCTCTCAAAGGGTTACTGATTTTGACTATAAATAAGATGGCTAACTCTTGTGGAATAACATTAACAAATTTGATGGTTGGATAAACATTACATAAGTTTCCATTGGGCCTATGGAGTCAATCATACTTCAGTAAACTATGACTCTGCCTTTACATAGAAGTCAGGGCACTTAGCATTTAGATATTCAGAACACAACTCATATAAAACCACAGTTCATACATGCATACAGGAAGTCAGAGCACAATCAGTGAATTCTGAGTGATTATGCATCTATGCAACTGTAAAAGACATAAAGGAAAGAACAAATCACACATTCTGAACATGAAAATCCTTCATGAAT
>APFE031560412.1:0-23833 GCA_000404065.3 Pinus taeda | reverse complement strand
TAATTTTACTCCTTATTGATTGGTCACTAAGGTATTTTTACTCTTATTTTCAGGGATTCCTTATAATGTATTGCTTGGCATTTCTCAAGTGTTCTCATCTCAAAGGGTTTTGATTTTGGAGTTACCAATACATGGTAATTTTACTCCTTATTGATTTGTTTGGTTGTTTTGTAAATTTAACTGAAATATTCCTTTATATAATTTTAACCAGGGTTCATTCTTGCATAGCGGATAATGGCACATTTTTTTGTTTATTTTTCACTCAACTTTGTAATTGTTATTACTTATTTAATTTTAACCAGGATTCATTCTTGTATAGTGGATAATGGCACATTTTTTTGTTTATGTTTTCACTCAATTTTGTAATTCTTATTACTTATTTTACTTTTGTCTTGTTCAGAGGTTATATGTATAACCTATTGAGCACCACTATACAAGTTTCACTTATAGTACCACTGTCTAAGATAATCCTGTTGCTACTCTAAATTTTTCCCGCAATGGTTACCAATTACACTTATTCTTCATGCTTTAACTTCATCCCTTTTGGTTTACGGAGAAAAGCCACAATGTGGAAATAGATGCAAGGTAAGCAGATTTCCTTCCCCCATTTTTATTTACGGTTTGGAGAAGAATATGCTTCAATTCTCTATCATAGGGTTTCAAATGCCCGTCATTGTCCTACTACTGTAGTTATGTCTCGATGGATTTGGTGTCAAGACTATTTCCTTTAATAAGGATTGATAACATAGATTCTCCATTCTTTACTTTATTATTTTTCTTGTCATGTGTTAAATTCGTTATTTACTTACTAGAGGGTAATAATCCGAGTTTTGTGAATGCTAGTTTTAGGTATGCCATTAAACGAAAAGAGTGGTTTAACTGGTGCACATTTTTCATTTGCTGGAGTTAATTTTCGATTCCCTATTTTTAGAGGTCAGTGTCATTAATCACTCGAGCCTTCTCGAAACTTCATGGCATATCGCTATGAATTCGTTGAATAAATTATAACCCAAATAAGGGTTTCCTTATTTTTTTTACATGTTAAGCCTACCAGGTTACATTTGTAGATTGTTGGCTTAATCGAACTATAATGTTTCTTTTTTAGATATCACTCCTTCATGGTTATTTATCTATTTCCTTCATGGTTTTATTTATCTATTTCCTTCACAGTTTTCTTGTTCACTGTTTATGTGATATAAACTTATAAATTTGGATTTTCATTTATATAATTTCATAAAAGAGATTATTTGTGTTTTCCTTTTAGATAGATTTCCAGTTCCGTAATGGGTTACATTTTTGTTAAGCTTGTCGATGGAAAAAAAAAAACAACTTAACTTGTAATTATTTTTAATTATATATATAAAAATTAGTATTTTATGAATTGTTTGGACTAGTATGTATATTTGCAACTATTAACTCAATTTCAAAGTAGTTATGGTTTACTTAAAATTTTGACTTTTTACCAATAATAATTGTTCCTTTCATGGGATTAGAATTATTTTAATACTATATAGTAAAATTCCAAATTCTTATTTAAGTTAATAATAAAATATCACCAATCTTAAATCTATATTTAGAATTAAGATTATTTTACCACAGAGTAAAATTCTAAATACTTTATCTGAGTTAATAGTAAAATATAAAATTATGTATTTTTCACTTTAACTTGGTGATAATTTATACCAATTAATCTTATGCTAATTATTTGGATCGATTTTCTCATCGATAACTTGTAACTTTGTAAGTTTTCTTGCTTATATATATAAGTATCATCTGTGTAATATCATAAAATAAAATAGAATGTATACGTGAAATCTTTTTAATCATAAAAATTAACTAAATATATCTAAAAAGCATACATGTACATGACTATTCTATTTACGCATGCACAATTTTAATCATAATCATTTATTTTATTTATTACATCGAAAATTTGTTATACAAACTATACAATTTCCAATAGCTTTTTTAACATCCCTAAGTAACTCAGCGTAAATTAAATAGTTGAGAGATAGTTATGAATGATTTATAAAAAACTAATTCTTGATATTCCTGAAATCAAGAAAAGAAACGCCAGCAATTAATTCAGGAAGCCAATTAATTAAGTTAACGGGGTGGGAGATAAACTTTCACCCAAATTGCCTTTTCGGTTGGGAAAGGGTACAGATGCTTGTTCCTATGTTATGAAAGGGGACAACATTCTTTTTTTGGGTAGTGGTGACAGTGCTTCATGGGAAATCGATCCTTTGAAAGAAAAGTGAGGCATGCAGCGGTCGGGAGGGTTCTCACAGCCAGGCGGAAGCCTTTCTGGGAGGAGGTCAGGTTAAGGCTGCCATTGCCACAGCTCTTGTGCACTGCATAATTACTGTGACTTCGGGCAAGACGTATCATATCCCTCTCACATAGATCATCTTTGAATGCTTCATGCGCAAATTTCCTCTTGGAATGTTGGAACGCATGAATTTTGATGCTTCATGCTCACCTTCCTCCTCGAATGTATGGAAAGCATGATTTGGATTTCTCTGGTCAATTAAAGAGATAAGTATATGTTATTTTGCTCATAAAAATTTTTGGGTAAGGAGAATACATGTTAAAACAATAGCTATTGCATTCTTGGCATATTAAAGAAATAGAAGTAAATATTGCATTCTTGGAAAAGAGAATGCATATTAAAGAAATAAAAGTAAATATTGCATTCTTGGAAAAGAGAATGCATATTAAAGAAATAAAAGTAAATATTGCCTTTTTGACATATTAAAATAATAGAAGTAAATATTGCATTCTTGGAAAAGAGAATGCATATTAAATAAATAAAAGTAAATATTGCATTCTTGGAAAAGAGAATGCATATTAAAGAAATAAAAGTAAATATTGCATTCTTGGCATATTAAAGAAATAGAAGTAAATACTGCATTCTTGGAAAAGAGAATGCATATTAAAGAAATAGAAGTAAATATTGCATTCTTGGCATATTGAAGAAAAAGAAGTAAATATTGCATTCTTGGAAAAGAGAATGCATATTAAAGAAATAGAAGTTAATATTGCATTTATGGAAAGAAAGAATGCATATAAAAGAAGTAGAAGTTGAGTGGGATTTTATTGCAAAGGGATATATGCTTTATTGCATTGGGATCCTAGTTAATTTAGAAGTTTCTTGTGGAAAATTTATGCATTGCATGCATGATAGAAATTGCGATATGATGTGCTTCTTGGCACATCGATAATCATTCTAAGCTTCTTGAAGAAAAACATATGTTTTATATACACAAATATAGTGTCTTTTTAGAAAAAGAGACCATTTTTTATACACAAAAATAATAACTTTATAAGAGACTTTTTGAAAAACAAAGATAGAGATTCTTTCCTTAAAAGACATACCTAAATAGTGTTCATGTAAGAGCAAGAATCCATACTTGTTTCATGAAAAGACTGTGTATTGAGGTAAAAATAATTGTGTTAGGAAGAACACATGTTGCATGCTCATAAGGGTAGGTATTGTGATTTTGGAAATATGATTTTGTGTGTACATAGAGAAAGTGGTCATGTTAACTTCCCTGCACAATATAATCTCTTGAAAGATTGTCTTGCTAGATAAGTTGTGTTGACTTCTTGATTTTGTTGCATGAAGGGTAAGTTAACCTTGTTTTTGTATTTTGATTCTTATACATAAAGATGGACATCTTTAATAATTTCTCGAAAGGGAAGCTTGAGACTCCTTCATATAGGAAGATAGAGAAATGAGGTTATAATGACTTCCCTTAAGAAAGAATTATGTAACTGTTTACATGAAATGTTGATAGAATTCTAGAAAAGGGATTATGTGTTGCATACTTTCAAGGAGGGCTCTTATGATGGCTCTTATGATAAGCTACTGTATGCATAAAGAATAGTCAATGTGTTCTACAGATATATTCTTTGTATGGCTAGAAGAACTATTGGGCCATATTTCTTTAGGAAAATGATAGGTGATTACTATTATGCTCACATAACTATTATATTAGCTTCTTGTTGAATGAGATGTGTATGCACACAAGATTTGTTTTAGATTTCTTTAGAAAGGATATATATTTGCATGCAGGAAAAGACTACAGGTTGTGTGAGAATGCTTTATATATTCGCATGCATCAAAAGTGATAGCTAAGGGACTAGTTCTTTTGACAATGTTTATGTAAATTTTCATTCAAGAAGATTATAACTGACATTTTAGTTAGTCCCTTCAAAGGAAAGCCTTAGTGCTTGTGCCCCTTTAAGAATATGTGCAGTGCTAGTTAATATGATTATTTATAAATGTAATCATGATGTGAATGTTTATAATGAGAACATGGACTTGTAAACTAATGTGTTATATGTTTTAAAGGGAAACATGGACTTGTAAAACTAATGATTAGTTCTCTTAAAGAGAAATATGCATTAGTGTGAATAAGCATTGTGAAAAGTAGAATAAGAATTTACTTGAAGATATGCACTAGTTAATTAGTATGTTATACTTGCTCATGCAGATGAGTAGATGTTGAAAGATCTCTTTTAGAGGTTGATTATTGATTCATTAATATGGTATCTAATCTTGTTGTCAAAGCTTGTTGACGACAACATTGACAGGAAACGATGGCGGTTGGTGCCAAAGGAAAGTGATGTTTAACATTGTGGCAGTAAAAGGATTAACGGGCCATGCAGATGAGTTAAGAGTTGCAGGATTGTCCATTGCTAGAACGATCATGCTACAAGGAATGTTGCATGTGACGGTATGTAAGGAAAGGGTTTCATGGAAAATGTATTAGATTTTAGCTAGTTATGTAATAACTTAATGATAATTCATTGTAATAATTTCATAACAATGGTTAAGGGATGGAATCGATAATTCATTGTAATAATTTCATAACAATGGTTAAGGGATGGAATCCCTTATGAGCCATTGAGTGAGGGGTGAAAACCCTCACGAGCATTTAATAATAAGATTAAACATTTGCTGGTCTTCACCCTACGGGGTTTCGAGGGTAAATTGGTGTTCAATGGTGTGATTGCCTTTTGTGTTAGTTTGATAATGATGAATCCTTGATGTTGATGGTTCTTTATTTGATGGCATGATGATATTGTCTAAGTATGAGATTAATTAATATGTTTATTGAAATCATGAAATGGATGCAAGGATTCATGAGACAGTTTATGTTATTACACTACCATAGTGGTGGTTAAAGGTTATGCAATGGTTATGTAACTTACTGTCTTTGATGGCAATTTACTTGATGTACTAATGAATATTATATCTAATGGTTAATGATGAATTGTGGAGTTTTGAATTGGATAATTACTTGTGGTAATTTGTATAAAAAAATTCAAACTCCCTACTTTTACATGCGAGGTTACCGGGGTATGTTACACTTTTTATGGAGATTTACTACAATACAAAATTGATAAAAATAAATAATTCAACCTCAGTTAATAAAAACTAAAATTATATGATCAAAATCAATTGTTTGGGAAATCAACCATAGAGAACATTCCTCCCAACCACGAGTTGCCTTTGGCAGAGCACTCACGAATCAACAACCTCTTTGATTCATGGGTGGTTTTATTTTATAATTTTCTTTCCAACATATTTTTAGCAATGTCCTGCATTAAGGTCTACCAACCTTTTGCATAGGATTTTTGGTTTTAATGTTTGTTTGTTTTTTTTTAAATCACGCTTTTCTCTACCGTGTGCTTTATTCCACCTCACTTTGTATTTATCTCCAACTAAGTGATTAACATAATCTTTCTATCCCATTATGTTAATTTTATTTCTTTTAATTATTTTCTCCTAGGGATTTTTAGGAGATTTATTCTTCCTGTGTGCTTTATTCCACCTCACTTCGTATTTATCTCCAACTAAGTGATTAACATAATCTTTCTCTCCCATTATGTTAATTTTATTTATTTTAATTATTTTCTCCTAGGGATTTTTAGGAGAATTTGAGGGAAGGTCCATCACATGAACTTGTCCACCAACAACTTTTTCTATGCTGACAAGAAGTCTTCTAAACTCTAATGCTCTTTCCTGAATATTTCCTAGCAATTTATTTATTTTTTTTCCAAAAGAAAAGATCAAAACTTTTTATTCATGAAGTAGAAAAAAGTTTTACAGTTCGGCAATTTTCTCCATCCCAGCTAGGGGTGTCAAGTAAACTGATAAGACTTCCCATAAAAGCCGAGGGAAGTCATTATACAGGAATCAGTGACTATTCAAAAACTTAACAGTTGTTGAGCTCAGGTAACCACCGAGCCGCGAAGCAAAACATAAGTACAGTTATGCGTGGGAAGATATAGCCCTTCCACTGAATAAAACCATGAACGATATACAAAAATAGAGAGGCCTCCTTCCAGGAAGGAAAACAGCCTTCAAAATACGTATACATAACCTGTTCAAACAGTTCCTGAGAATAAAAATACATAGAGGCGACCCAAACAACGGTCATGCAGTTGCCGAGTAAGATGCGCCCAAGATGCCTTTAAACAAAAACCTGTAAAATAAACTGGAATCGGATGCCAATAGACCCAAGTGCAATCATTGAATGGATGGAAAACATCATACTGGAGGGGCAAAAGGAGGGAGCTGAGAGTGAGAAGACTGTCCATGTCTCGATTCCTCTATGGACCAGCTGCCCAGAACTTGTTGTAAGCCTGTTTTAGAAAGCTGATCTGCAATTGTATTTTTTTCCCTGTAAATATGACAGATAGAGATGCTGTTAAAGTGAGATTTTAAAGTCATGATTTCATCTAAAACAACCTTCAAGATCTGATTGTGACATGAGGATTTCCCATTCACCCAATTTATAACATTCAAGGAGTCTCCATAGATTTGAATACGAAAAATGTTCTTTTGCAAGGACCAACACATGAGAAACCGGAGAGCCGTCAGTTCTGCAAAGTTGTTTGATCCCATACCCAGGCCAATAGCTGCTTTAAGGGAGTGTTCTTTGTTTAAATGAAAACAAATGCCCGCTCCAGCCCTGTTCTGTTGTGATGCCCCATCAAAAAAGCCCCAAGGGAGGTTTTCGTTAATGATTAGAGGAGCTTCACGGGAAGGGGCAATATTTGGCTCGGGGGGAGGGAGAGAGGAGTAGATAGCAGCACAAGTTGAAGCCACAACAGTCGGAGAGAAAGGCAAATCATGGAAAATGCATTTGTTCCTGGTCAACCACACACCCCAGAAGAAGATCGGGAGAAGGTTCCTCAGATTGCTCTCAGGGTGACTAGACACCACTTCCTCCAGATCTCATCCAACGAAACAGGATCCCATTGGGCACTGATATTGAGCATTTTAGAAAGATCCCCCCAGATATTAATCGAGATAGGGCAAGAAATAAAGAGATGATATATAGATTCTTCAGCCGCCTTGCATAGAGGACATCTGCCAGGTCCTATAAAATATCTTTTTTGAAGGATATCCCATGTGGGAACTTTTCTTTTTAGGAGACACCAAAGGAACACCCTTGATTTCAGAGGGCATTTGAGCTTCCACAATTTACCACAATTTACTAGACCACCACTCTGGTTCTTGCCAACCTTTCTGGTCCATAAGAAAAGCGTAACCTTCTTTTGGAGAATAGTTGCCTGATTTGCTATGCGCCCACAACAGTACATCAGGTTCTGAATTAATCCTAACGTTTGATCTGTGGAGTTCTTCAATGAATGAGGACCATTCATGGTGCCATCTAAAATCAAGGCCCAGTTCCACAACACTCTTCCAAGCCTGACCCTAAAGGGTAGAGAAGCCCACTTTTTCCACCTGATTTAAAGTGTAGATACCTTTATGGTCTAAATGCCTTAAAATGCCAGGAGAAAGAGCATATGAATGGTTACAACCCACCCAAGGGTCTCTACCAATACGAACATTTTTACCATCTCCAACTTTCCAAGCAATACCTTTTTCAATCACAATGAAAGCCTCCACCGTGGCCTTCCAAATAATTGAGGAATGTTTCGTTTTCTTGTCCTGACTTCTGATCCATGAGTCCAAGGGCAGCGGGTCGATATATTTGCGTTTTATCACCCTTGTCCATAGGTTTTCCACCGATAATAGTCTCCAACCAGACTTGGCGGCCAAAGAGAGACTAAAATCCGGGAGCCGTTTAATACCCCAACCACCCCACACTTTTGGTCTGGCAATCTTTTCCCATGCTACCCATGGAAGAACAGAGTTTTCACTTGAACCAGCCCATAGAAATCTGCAACACAGTCTTTGATTTTTTTCCAAAACACCCTTGGGGATCCAGGACAGGGCAGCCCAATACACCGGAATAGCAAGCAAGACAGATTTTAACAGTGTCAGGCGACCTGCTCTTGAGAGCCATCTAAAACTCCAGTGGGAGATTCTTGCCTCTATCTTAGCTATCAACCAATTCCAGTCCTTTTTTTTATAAGCATCCGGTTTTAACCAGAAACCCAAGTATTTAAAGGAGGTGTCCAAAGATTGAGTATGGAAAGGAAAGAGATTAGTCATTGCAGAGCTTTCCCTCCTATTAAAACCTGCCACACATACTTGAGATTTCCCAGAATTTATCAACATACCAGTAGCTTTCATAAAAAGATCAAAAATTTCTCTAAGCTCCTTTAGTTCATTATGAGAGCCATTTGAAAAAATTAAAATATCGTCGACAAAAAGCAGGTGAGAAATATAGAGATTTATGGCAACCTCTATACCTTTTATCTTGTTTGATCTTCTGGCGTTGTGGATCAGCCTGCTCAACCCTTCTGCCACCAGCAAGAAAAGGAGAGGGGAGAGGGGGCAACCTTGCCAGAGTCCCCTTTGACTCTTAAAGAAAGGAGTGGCTGCCCCATTGATCAAGACCGCAAAGCTGACATTTGAAATACATCCCATGATCCAGTTTATAAAGGAGAAATTAAAGCCCAAATGAGTGAGCAGGAGCCTGAGGTACAGCCAATTGATACGGTCATAGGCCTTTGATAAGTCAATTTTTAGTATCACCCCTTTTTTCTTCTTTTGCTTAACACTGTGGATGACCTCTTGAGCCACCCCGATAGCCTCATGAATCTGTCTGCCTTCTAGAAACCCGAATTGCTCCATAGAGATGTTCCTGGACAGAATGGGGACGAGTCTGGTTGCTATCACCTTTGCAATGATTTTATAGATGCAATTGCAAAGAGAGATAGGCCTAAAATCTTCAAAAGACTCCGGGGCATCTTTCTTTGGGATAAGAGCAATGAAAGTTGCATTAAAAGGTTTATAGATTTCTCCTCTCAACCTTGACTCTTCCACTACATCAGCCAATTCTGACCCAATTAAATCAAAAAAGTGTAGGAAGAGTTCAACAGTCCAGCCGTCTGGACCGGGACTTTTATCCTTTCCCATAGATTTCATAGCAGCTTCAACCTCATCCTTAGAAACCGGAGCTGTTAAATCTTCGTTCATACCTTCCTCAATGAATCTAGGAAAGCATTGAGTTGTCTTTATGATTTCTGCAATTGTGGATTCACCATTGTCCGAGAAGATTTTTTGGAAATGTCTCATTCCCAAACCCGAGATTTCAGTAAAGGATTTGAGCTCCCTACCTTCTTCATCCTTTAAACTCCAGATGGTATTTGACGATTTTCTGCCTTTGGCATAATTATGGAAGAAACGAGTATTCTCATCCCCAGCTTTGAGCCAAGTATCTCGACTTTTTAATCTCCATTCTTTTTCTTTTGCCAAAAGAATCTGGGTGTGGGATTTTTCAAGATTTAAAATTCTGTCTTTGGATGACTGTGTAGAGTATCCATCTGCTTCCATACTTTCCAAAGACTTCAACTCCTCTCTGATTTTGGTCAAATCTTCATTTTGATTTTTCTGTCTTTCTTTTGCCCAAGACTTGGTAGCAATCTTAAGACGCTTTAAATTTTCCATAAATAAGAAGCTCTTACTTTCTGAGGCATTCCTGTTGGCGCAGATCCAAGTAGATTTAAAAAGAGAGTTAAAAGAGGGCTCTTCCAGCCAAGAGGAGTTGAATTTAAAAGGAGCAGGAGGCTTAGGTGGGGGGAAAGACAGGTCCAAGAAAATCGGGAAGTGGTCGGAGTTACCAGTTGCCTCAACCCATTGCCGAAACAAAGGCACTGATCTGATAAGGCCTTCAGAAATCAGAAAACGGTCCAGCCTCTTAGCGATCCTATCCTCTCCAGATCTTCTATTTCTCCAGGTAGGCGATAGAGAGGTAGGGGAAGGGTCTATCAGATTGTGGGCTTGAAGGAAATGTATAAAAAATTCCGTTAAAGGATCCTCCCTAGCAGAGGGGCCCCAAGCTTCAGTTCTGCCCAAGGAAAAATTTAAATCTCCACCCACCACCATCAGAGGCGCTTTCATCAAAGTTTTAGCAAACAGATCCAGCCAGAAAGCTTCCCTTTCTTGACATGGACCATAAATGTTAACAATATGAAAAGATAAGGGTAGATCTGGAGACCTGATTTCCATACCCATTGCATTCCTCAGACCCCATTAGTTTAAACATTTGATTTTTCCTTCTTTGTAGCCAATGGCTAGACCTCCGGAGTGACCTGACGAGTCTACAGCATGAAAGATCCAGCCAGGAAACAAAGAGTTCAAGCATTGTTCCACATCGGAGCCCTTTCCCAATGTCTCTTGGAGGAAGATAATATCAGAATTTGATTTTTGGAGCCACTCTTTTAAAGCCAGTTTTTTTGGCTTACTGGCCAAACCTCTGCAGTTCCAAGAAGCAATAATCATTTTATAACTTGGACAGGGGTCTGCACTGCTCTAAGTACCCCAGGGATCGAGTGTTGCTTCCCATCCGCCACATCAAATTTGGCTTTTAGTTTTGCTTTTGACATATTTGATTTTCTACCTCGTTTGCCCCTTTGATTTTCTTGAGAAGGAGGATGTCCAAGACCACTATAAGATACAGGCTGATCAAGTTTAATCCCCATAGACCGAAGGTTATATGGACATGGAGTGGCCTGAACCGGGAGAGAGAGGGGAGGCCAATTATGGTCACATTTGAGGTCAGGAATCAAACCCTCCACAGGTTGAGACTCAGGGTCATTTGTCGGGACAACGGAGGCTCCTTCCTCCGAGAGAGTTTCCGGTGAAGAAGTAGGAGATGAAAGTTTATTTTGCGAAAGCACATTATTTAAAACCCGATCATTTTCTGAAAGAATGTGTGGTAGCTGGCACTTACCCGAGGACTCCTCGCATGGATGTGCAACCGGATTAGAACACCATTCTGCTGCCACCTCCGCATCATTCAACAAAGGAACATCCTCTTGTGCCGCCGAAGGTAAACGAGAATCCGGTTCTGCTACCTCGGCTTGTACATCCCGAACCTCTTGTTCCGATTCAAGCTGAGTCGTTGGAGCTTCCTGCTCCTGTGGATCTTGATGCTGATATCGCCTTGGGTCTCTGGGAGATGGCGTTCTTCGAAAATGCCTTCGCCTTCTGAGGAGCGGACATTGACTTGCAATATGGCCATATTCATGGCACATATGACAACGAAACGGTAGATGTTCGTAGTCAAGTATTTGATCGAAAACATAATGCTTATACTGAAGAGGGATTGATTTGGCCAATCCCCTGCTCGTATCCAGATTTGTCAAAATGCGGGCAATAGTTTTTATCTTTGTTTCCTTAAACGACAAGTCCGCTTCCATAAAGGTGCCCAATGTATTTCCTATGGCTTGAAATACCGCCTCTATCCAGAGAAAAGGAGGGAGGCCCGACACCCGAACCCAAACAGGAAAAACGTCTGTACTTTCCCTGAGAGCATCAAACATGGGGGACCAACGTTTCAGCAAGATTGGTATCCTCCCAATAAACCAGTTTTTACTCAACACCCAATCTGCAGCTGCCTTGTCTTCAAATTTTAGCATAAACCATCCTTTTACTAGACAGCTGGCTTCAAAACGAAGTGGGTTGCCATTGTTAAAGCGTTCCTCCCCCCATGACTGGAGGGCCGCTGGAGAGAATTTCTTTCCCCTTGCCCTACCAACAATGGTGTAGTCTGCAGCCATCAGAGAATCCTCTATTGAACCTTCCATGTCTAAAACCAGAATATTCCTCAGCTCATAAACCCCAAACTGCTTCTGTGGTTTCCTCTTACCACCTCTTCTCCTCAGAACTTCCTCAGTAGTACCAATGATCTCAGGAGATTCAGACCGAACAAGATCCTCTTGTGTCAAATCCTCAAGAGGAGCCGCCCCCAAGGGGGATTGCAGAAGATTAGAAGGACCGCTTACAAGAATTTCTGGGCCGTTTCTTTCCCCGATAGGGGAGTCCCCTAACGGCGGCACATTTGTCCCAGTCCCACAAAACCCTTTGCCGCTCACAGGAAGAGAGACCCTCGAAGGACGTGGCACATTTGGAAGAGAAACCCTAGTGTGAGATGGGCACTCGCCGGCTGAGCTTTCTAAGACAAATCCTGCAAGCCGACCAGGGCTATCTGTGCCTACAACAACAGACGACGGAGGGATCCACGAAACCACTGATTTTCCTTTGTGACCTGCCACTGAAACATCTGAAAAAGACCCATTCGTTGCTGGTATCTCCAAAACTCGGCCCTGCACACCCTGATTACTGGCCCTAACATTTTCAGGAGATAAAGAACCACTTAGATGCAAAAACGAAGGAAAACCAGCCGAATGATTTAGAGACGGTTCTGTCAACTTCTGAACGCCAAAGAAATGCTCCACATTCTGAAGAGATGTGTCTTTGCCCCACATAGACAAAATGTCCTCAAGAGACGGGTCTAAGTCAACTAGCTCCTCCGGGTTAACCATGGTTAAGATGCCGCGAAGAAAAAACCGGCAACAGCAACGTTAGCACAACCAAACCCCTAATCACGGGAAGACTGCCTCAAAACAATAAGGGAAACCGGAGCACAAAACCAACGACGGCAGTCGGGTCAAACTTATGGCAATGATAACCGATTAAACCTTGGAAAAACACGGGAAAAGCTTCCCCCAAAGCGATAAGACAAAGTGTAAAAACCTCCGCGGCAGTAAATAGAATAGTGAAAGTTCATTAAACAAACCAGAAAAGCATTTAACCTATCACGAGGTTCTTCCAGCTGTCAGCTGCGCTCTTCAAGGAAAAGACCACCATAAAACCTGCATCTGACCGCCAGAAACCAACGCTATCTTTACTGTCATCCGCCAGAGCCTGTGCAGGAAGCCTCCCGAGACCTTCACGCCCAAACCCTAGCCCGCTCCATGGCGCACTCCAGCTTTCTATTCAATTATACCTCTGGAGAGCATAGCAATTTAAAAATGATAGTAGCAATTTATTTATTAACTCAATAATAATAAAATAATTACATCATCATATAAGTCTCATTATGACTTCCATTAGGATTAAATCCAATAATAGTTCAGTTCCTAAAAATAGTAAATGCTTAAAAAACAAAGCCATAGGGGTGTGACATCTTCCCCCCTTTTAATAAACACCATCCTCAGTGATTCCTTAATTCCATATTTCTTAATATGGGAAGGAAATGCCTACTGCATTTCTTCTTTCATTTCTATAATAGTCTCTTCAGTACTACAATGCTTCCATTTCAATTTACTTTGAGTGATGACTTCGTTCTAGAGTAAAACATACTTTTATGGTCATTTCATTGTCTTTCCCTAACATATTTTCATACATGCTAAACAAGTGATTCCTATTTTCATTAATGCATTCCACCCAAGGATCATCCACCTGTACCCAAACAAATCTATCCACATGCACCCAACAAGGTCAACAATATTAGTATAATATCACACAATACCAATAGGCTCTTGTAGGGTGATTTAATGGTATGCTAAATCCCTGTCATTAATTTGTCAACCCGGGGGCTTCATAAACTACGAAGAAAACCAAAATATATGGGACCTCAGATGAAACTGTTGTAGGAAGTTTGTTTAGAATAGAAATACATATTACAAATCTAAACTATTTTGAAAAGAAAATATTCAGATCTATTTTATGGATGCATATAAATGATTGGTCAATGACATTAGTGTATTTTAGAAGACGGAGAAGAGCCTCTTGTTCAAGGGTCCTGGTTGTCCTTCCACATTATTTCTATAATAACATTTCCAACCATCTTAAAAAGCATGATGAAATGTAACTATGAAAACATTTAAATTTAGTCTAGGAAAGCATATAAGAAAATGAATCTTGATTCTGTCCAGTCCTAGTTCAAGGAGAAGAGGCTCTTTTCTAAGAGTCTTGGTTGTCCTTCCACATAAAAACAAGCTACTGAAAGGAGATCAATTTCCACCCAACAAAACATGGCCATAACATGAATTCATACTGAAATTATCTACAAGTATTTACAACAAAGAAATAAGATGAACATCCAAAATTAAAACTATTATATTCAAAACTATGAACATTACTCTACAACAAAGAGTACCTAGCTTGGTATGGGGATCCTTTCATTCCTCAATGAGCACACATGAACAACTATCACACCTTAAGAATCAAGCAACATTCCTAACTCATAATTTTGGAGAAAATAATATTATTCATGATGAATGAACAATCATAAATGTGATGCTAATGAATAAATGATAATTGTTTTTCCTCCTTTTAAGGATGATCCTTTTATTTATACATGGATTAGGGATATCTACTCAATAAATGTAGATCCCTTAAATATCTACTAGATCCATACTTGTCTCAACTTATCCCTAAATACTAGACACAAATTCTATGACACATCAAGATCTCAATGATCTTTCTCCTTGGAATATGGTCCACCTCTTGAGTTGAAATTCGAATTTGTGCTTGGGATGCCACATAAGGGTGCCTTGGAAGCTTCCAAATGATCTACACATGTCATCAAACTTAAGCCACCTTTAGGTATAAGTAAATACAAGTTATTTTTCTAACTTTTAATCATAAATTCACTCTAAATACATGAACTTAATAACTTTGGAAAATGTAAATGTGAAATCATGTAGTAATGATAATGTAGGGTTATGTAATGATAATGTGATGGAATGAGGTGAAAAAATGAGGATAAAGGTGAAAACTAGTGTGAAAGCGTGTTGATTTGGTAGCCCAACATACCCCTTAACTTAAGTTATTGCATGTCCTCATGCAATCTTATTGCATTGATTCACTTAATCATGATTTAATATTTTTGAATTGTCTTGCTTGTATATGAAATTTGGCTGATATCAATTTTTTAACTTCACATAATTTTTGACAACTTTGTTCTTTTTGCGAAGTGTTCTTTCTGAAAAACATTCGATTACAACATATTATTTTGGTTGGTTCTTGTGTGACAACCAAAACTTGATTCTTGTGTAGCAATACTTTTGTTGTTTTTGTGTTGCATCAAAAGACTTTGAAAACATTTAATCAACCATTCATTCTTCGATCATTATTTGCAAAACATGTAATGTTTGAATCATAATGCAATAATAGTTGTTTGGAAAAGTATGTTGGTTAGAATGACATGTGTATAAAGGAAATATATGACATATGAAAGGTGATAATGGAATATGAATTCGATATATATCACGAAATGTGAATATGAGGTATGAACATGAATTGCCCCCCCCGGTCCAACTAAAGGTATTTTCAGTTTTTGTTTTATGAAATGAGAAAGGAATATGGTGAAGCCTTTCTAAAAATTATAATTTCAGTATTAAAGGAATTATATGATAAAAATCTAGAAAAGAACATACCTTTACTTACCTAAGTGGACAAACTGTGTATATGTAGAAAAATGTAGCTCTTGCTGCTGAATCATGGAATGAAGAATACAAGAATGTGATCTACGTCTTGGTTGTATACATGATGGATGAAGTCGTGAATGTGGATCCTTTATTACTACTACTGAATTTGTTCGAAAGTATAAAATAATGTTGAATTTGCTATTGAATCATATAGTCTTCATGTCGTCCCATATCGTGGCACAATTCTTTCCATGTAAATAAATGTGTCGATGTCGAACATGGAAAGAAGTCATTGGATTACTGACCATTGATGAATGTCATTAACCAATGTGAGGCAAATTCACCATTAATATCAATGAGTGCCAAGGTACCCAAATACATCTTGCGAAGTGTGAATAAATGAGCTCACATTGAGCCACTTGCAAGACCTAACGATCAAGGGACATTGATGTATTCCCATTGTTCATTGGCGAGAAGACTTGTCATTAAGGCATGCAAGCCTCAAGGTACTAATAATGACTCTAGTCTTTATCCTAGATAAGGTGCCGAGGTTGATGGGTCAAGACTTGTTGAAAGGTGGTCCTTAAGGAATCCCACATCAGTCCATGCGAATTCATACAAAATGGTTGGTAGGACTATACAAATAGTTTTTATGGCAAGGAAACACAAGGGCATGTAGAAAGATAGAGGGCTTATTCGTGAGGCAAAAAGATGAATTGAAAAGTAGGCAAAAATGTATGTGACTCGGAAAAGTAGACATGTATGAAGTCATGATGGATAAGGAAATAAACCAGTGGACTTTAACATGGATGAATAATGAGGCTTTGAAGGAGAAGTGTGGGTAAACATATCATTATGAAAAAGGTTTCCGTGTAGCGGAAAATGTCATGACATATGTAATTAGCTCCTTCAAGCTTTCAATGATGAATATGCTTTCTGGAAATCACATCTGCAAGAACTTGGATCATCTGCACACCTATAAAATCTCAATACAAATCCTGCATGAAAACTGTGAGAGCTTTTTGGAAAACATAAAATTCAAGAATGAGTACAAATTTTTAGAAACCAAAATAAAATGAATTTTCTTTTCCCTGTTGCCTTTGCGCACAAGTTCCTTTGAATTAACTCCATGAAAGCTAGTTAACATAAATTGTTTTCAAGAGTTATGAATTGTCCATTTGCAAAATTCTTAAATTTTTTTTGATTGCTTTTTTTTATTTGTTGTTTTTTTTAATTGTTTTGATTTTTTTTAATTTTGTTTTTTTTTTTTTTGCTTTTGTTTTTTGCTTTGTTTTTTTTTTTTTATTTAAAAAAAAACTAAATTTATTTATATTTTTTTATGAAAAAACTAAAAATAAGAAAAATATAATACAATCATGCACTCCACATAGGTCATGCGACACATTGGCATAAGTTAGAGGATGTTAGCAACGTAGGGGTTGTCAACAAAAGAGTTTCAAACCACAAACCTTATAGAAGTCAATGTGTTTTTTTAAATGTGATTTTGTGCAGCAAATAGGAAGAAACATATGCTAGCAAAGTCACCTACCCATACCATGCCGAGGTTTAAGAAGGATTACACATTCCACTGGTCATCTGGAATTCACAAAGTCGCACTTGGAGAGGGCCGATGACTATGCAACAAAACTTGTCATGCAATTGTGTGACTTTCCATGTCTTTGTAATGTTGCAATAGGCATGAGCATGGATGAGGTTGCAGTAGATGATGCATTGCTACAGATCCATTGCTGCAAAAACTTGTTGCTACTTTAACACCTGAATATTAGAGAGAAATAATGTATATCGAGGAAATAAAAACAAGCAAACATGATGCCAACAATAAGGTAAGTATCACTACATTTCTGAGCGAGAAAGAGGCATTCTGTTGTAAAAATTTCATCTCAGAGGAAGACCATTGATTTACTCTTTAGAGAAGCCATTGGCCTTGATGAAGTAGTGGAGATTAAATGGTTAGTGTTGGATGTTTGTTTGCATGTAGTTGAAAATGGGAATGAGCTTTCCAAAGTGATTGTAATACAAATCATAGAGTATCGCAATTCAATAGCAACATAGTTTCTCCAATTCATTGGTCGGATTTAAATTATAGGAAGAACACTTCACAATTTTGTAGGCTCCAATTCAACATTCAGTGTAACATCACATATGAGACCTTGGAATGGGCCTTGGAATATCACAATATCGGAATCGTTTCAACACAAAATGGTCAGCTGGCTTCTCCAGAAGCATTGACGCAGGGGTCTGAAGTTCATTATGTTCTTTGGCTGTTCTGTGTTGTTGTTTACTTTAAATCTCGAAGGGAAATTTGCACCGCATGCCATAATTCCATGCATATTTTTTTAAGTTGGACAAAATCATTTCCACGCAAATTATCACGGGAAACTTCCTGGTCATCGGTTGTCGTAGATCTGGGTGTTTCTTTCATTTTCGTTGATATCCCTACATTCTTTCTCTGAGAGTGTTGAAGAAATAATATTTTTGTATTAATTGCAACATCTCATCCAGTCACCTACTCATGCGAATTCCTCTCTTTTTGAATTTTGGATTTTACACTGAAATTGCAATTGATTTTCTTTTAGATATTTTTTAGGACAATTCTATTCAAATCAAAGCTAGAAACATATTTTTTTTTAACTTATCTTTGGCATGATCTCTTCCTTTGTAATATCCCTCCCCTTGATAACAAATAATAAATAATAATAATAATAAAAATAAATATAATATAAATATAAATATAAATCACTTTATAAAAATAATAAAATTATAAATCATAATTTAAATGATTTTAAAATATATACAAGGAATAAATAAAATAATAAAAAATAAATAGTAATAACTATATTAGAGCTCTAAATAAGAATAAATAGAAATAAAACAAAGAAAACAATAAAAAATCAGTGAAGCTATCAAAAAGAAGAAAATAAAACAAGAAAGCTAAAAGTCAAAAGAAAAGTAAAAGAATAAAACAAGAAAGCTAAAAAAATAAAAAATAAAAAGTCGCGTGTAGACACATGGAGTGTGTGCATATGTTTTCCCATCCAATGTTTGCTTTATTTATTAGATGGTGAGGGGGATGGAAGGCATTCCATCATTCTAAGATTCTATCTTTCATTCTCTTGGGAGAAAGGTGTTCTAAGTCTTAGGAGTCACTCGCAGTTGTCCGTTGATTGAGGGCTCGGGGGTGGCCAGCTGTAGCAAATCCTTGCACAATTGAGCCTATGGTTGGGTGGAGAGTCATCCCCAAAACCTTGTTGTCATATAGCAGACATCGATCACAGGTAATATAGGTATGGTGGTTATTTGTTTGATTCTGATTTTAATTAGGAAATTAACTTTATATTTACCGTGGACTGTTACATATGGTATCAAAGCGGTTCAACTCTTAGGGCTATAGACATTTTAATGAAGAAAACTTTGATCTATGATTTATGGTGTTAGGGTTTTCATTTTTATTTTTAGTTTTTAGAAGCAAGCATAGACTTTCGTTTGGAAAATAGACTGCGCATATATTTGGCTAGAAAATTATGGTAAAGTGACTATTTTTAAATTATAGCAATATTACCATAGCAACTTATAAAGCTCTTTAAAATGCATTTTTAGAGACATTTGCAGAACTGCTAAAATAGGTCAAACCAGTCGAGCAGATGTTTTGCTATTCTTTCTTTCTTTATTATAATTATTTCTATTCTAGCAATAATTCTAGAAACATGTTCCCTGGGGCTATAATGCACAGAGCAGTTGTTCTACCTTTGCGTGCAGTGTTAGGTTTAAAGGGTGCATTGTAGTTCCTTCGCCTTTTGTTGTACTAAATCTTTATCCAACGCACAGTCGCTAAAGTTCCCGCTTTGGCCTTCTTTGCCCTGTGCTTAGCGCATATTTTGTTTTTTTTTAAGCCCTGTGCTTGCTGCAGATTTAACCTTTTTAAACCCTATGCTTATTACATATTTCATCTTTGTATTATAATTCCTCAATTTGTTATTGCTCTTAACAACAATCCAACGATCAGAGCTAAATTTATGTGCAATCTCCATTATCCAAGTTTCCTAACTTCCTGCACACATTCTACAACAGAGCAGTTTCTATACCCTTTCTATACCCTTTCTATGTGTGAGAGTGTGTGATCATCGTGTTTCTATACCTTTTTTTTTCCAGAATTGGAACCCAATCTGATTTATTATTCTTTTCAATGCCATCTATCTACTCTCCAGAAATCCAAGATTTCTTTTATCCCAGGATTTCCTTAATCAATGGTTAAAATTTGCACTCTATTAGATTTTTCAAATTAACAATTAACATTTTCTTTATTATTCCTTCTTGCATGTGCAAGAACAAATATATAATACTTTGTTCCTAATGACCAGAAACCTTCTCCTTTGAGATGTTCTCTCCAATTTATTTTATTGCAAACAAATACTAGATACATATTGAAATTGAGTTCATCAATGGGATACATCTAGTTTACTTTTAATGTAGCATGAGGAACTTACACTAATGCTTTACAACATCAAGCATTGAATAATAGTAGAAAATTGTTCCTCTTGCTATGTGAAGCATTGTTATAAAGTTGCAGACAATACAAGTAATTCCAAAGTTGCATATAGTTAATATCTGTGGTAGAACCAAATAATTAGGGCAGCTGTGTTGGACTGGACACAACAATATCAAATAACATATTTTAGTAATTTTAAAGGCCAATTTGAGGAACAAAATGTGAACCTTATTCCACGACCACTTCCTCCCCAATCGCAATACCTTACTACAAAGTAACAGGTGAATTCTGGTTTACTTGAGATGCTGCCGTAGCAAAGGATTTTTGTAGTTGATGATGATTTATTTTACATACAAACTCTGATAAATAGGTATGTAACATTTTAAACATTCCCGGGTTTCACAAATTGATATGAGCTATCAAAAGAAAAAAAATAGTGAGATGATATATAACAGAAAATATACTCAAAATTGTCGTATTCTTGTAGCCTATAACCGAAATATAATCCAATGCGCTTTACAGGATTTCCATGGAAATGTAAGGTGGTTTATGTCTGGAAATGAAACACTTAGAAATGAAGCTTGGAACATCTTCAAATAAATACGCAATTGGAATATTTATTTAGTGAGCCAGAACTTCAACATTTTCAAATTCAAAAGACTTCTTTCATATGACAAAACCAAGCCACTTCCAATTCTTTTTTCTTACATCCCAAATGAGATCAACTACATTTTAAAGTATTTGGTTTATTTAGATTAAAATTTAAGATGGTGTATCGTAGAAAATGGTAAGTTTAGAAATGAAGCTAGTAGTACTAAGTTCATGGAAAGAGGTTCATGTGAGGTTTGGTAAGTGTGGCTTAGTTATTATTAAAAAAATGAGTTAGTTAGTATATTAGTTTGTTATTAGTGAAATGGGATCAGTTGCATTGATGAGTAGTGAAATGGGATTAACTGCATTTATAGTATTTTCATAATTTAGATTAATTTTAGGGTTATGTATTTATGGAAATGAAAAGCTCACAAATAAAATTGTTAGATAAATAAGTGGTAGTATGTTTATGGACAAGAAGATAGTATGAAGTTTGGTAATATTAAAGATAAATTAATATGAGGTTCTACAAAATTGTTTTTCAAGATTGGTCAGCATTCTCTCACCTCCCCTACTTAAAATATTATAATTCACAAGTCTTTTTTATTATATTCACAAGTTTTTTTTTGGGGATGATGTTTAGAGCTTCTCTTAGTTGATTTCTTGTGTAGAAAAATAATATCCAAGCAGTGCAAATGTTAACAATAAAACTGGAGACATTGTTTCGATTTTTAATATCATGAATCTTTGATCTTGGTCAACTTTTTTTTTTCATCAGTTTATCAATTTTCTTTCTCATTACATTTTGATCTGGCTTTGGTAGACTGATATACTTGTTAAACTAGCTACAACCAGCTTATTTCTTTATAATCATTATAGAAGTCTGATATTAAATTATGGAAGTGAGGCTTGAAATTCCAAGGGTATCACCATTTGTTTTGGAGGATCAACTGTAGGTGTGGCTATCATTGCATGCATATGTGAGTGACTTGATTTCATTGTTAGAAATCTGATATTTTCTTTAAACATGGTTCTAGTCTTGTACCATTCAAATATAATCCTCCTCCCATTGATTATACAATTGTTAATATCTTTTATTGATGCCACCTGGCTGCATATATTTAAATTATAACCAAATCTCATTGCAATAACACGATTCATGATATATTAACTTTGCAATTGGCACTAAGCTTGAATCTAGATCATTAGTACTCTTTATATTACATTCAGTGATCATTTGAGAAGTGATTTGGTGGACTGATTGGTTCATCTAGTGACTCTCATGCATTATTGGGCCATTTTATAGACAACAGATTGATATTTACATTAGTATTGGAGAGCCTCCTTTCTTATTTCTTCTCTGGTTTGCATACCGACCTTTTCTTCTATGGTTCTCTGCTCTCATTAGAATCTCATTGCATGTTAAAGGTGTGATAATGCTTGTACACTTTATATTCCATTACAACCGTATAACAAAGCGAAATTCTAAATGAGTCACTTGATTAAAGGTATATAGGTTTGTTGTGATCCCTTGATTCATTGGAAGAGGTTTGTTGTAATCTTGTATTGCAAGTGTTACTTTAACAAATTGGATAGTAGGTTATTCAATACTCTTGATCTACATTGTCTTATTAGAGCATTTTCATTGCATTTCAGTCTTGCATTTTCTAGTTGAATAATTGGTTTAATATTAAGGGTTGTTTCTAGAGTTATTTAGATGGGAGTTGAGGAACAACGTAGAGTATTTAAATCACAAGCATGAAACACATATTGTACCAGAAATGGTTCAGCCCCAAAAATACTCATTTATATCAGTCATAGTCAAAATATGCCCACTTAGAATATCTTAGAAATTTCCACAAAGAAATCTGAGTTTACTTGTTGGTTCATTGTGGTATTATAACAGTTGGTAGACAATAATATATTGTAGGTGTTTCTCTTCCAAATTGTGATTAAAATAACACGCATAGTACTAAGCATATATAAAAGAGATATTCAAGAACCACTGACATACACCTTGCATTAAATTTAAAAGCACACACACCACTGAAAGAACACAGTCCAACAATAGCGACGATGTATCCTTATGATGATGATGATATGCATAGGCATTATGATGTTATGTCAAGGTATAATGACATATTCATTTACTACGTGATGATAGGTATTTAATGTTGAATACTCATGATGGATATGATATGCATAACGTGGCATAGGAATTATGATGTTATAATATGAGGTTTATTGACATGTGGTTAATTTATTATGTGAAGTCATGATATGTTTTTGATGCAAATACGTTGATGTTATAACTTATGATGGTATTTCATGAGATGAAGCATGTGATAGTTGCACACAAATTTATGACATGCATAAGCATGCAGTTCGTTATTATTCATAATGTTGCGATTAACAATGATAAATGTTACATGATGACATGCAAGACTTGGCATGTGGATTATTTTCTATGATACTATGATGGTATAGTTGATGCATTGGTTGCATGTTGAGGTGTGATGATTGACAAGACTCCACAAATGGACTGAGAGGGCCGACTTATTTGATGATCTCGTGTGAGCCCATACACATGAGGGAGAATAAGTAACACCATATGGGCTGGGGACAAAACTCAATCAACACTACATATTCCAGTGGTTCCTTTGTCTTGTGTATAGCTCTTGAAGAGCTATGGGACCATCTTAAGGAGGCCAAGTGCTTGATGTTCTAGGCTAGGTGCTTGTTATTGGATTAGGATGCCGAAGTCTGGAAGGGATGTAAAGGACTTCGTTGCCTGGGGCTGTGCACTTTAGTAGTTGTGGAGGGAGTGGGCCAGCCTTGCAAGATGCCCAGGGTCATTGAGTATTAGATCAGATGCTTGCCTTGGGGCAGATGAGGTCTGAGTCAGGCGCGAGCCTTGGGGCCAGCCTTGGACTAGGATACAGACCGGATCAGGCTTATGCCTGATGCCAAAAGTGGGAAAAAGGACAGAGATTCCTTGAGATTTCCCAGGGTGTTGGGGACTTTCAATGCCTGCTGGTTATACTAATTCAGCAGAGGGTGTTGGCAACATGAAGTAAATTAAAT
>APFE031560411.1:74527-92678 GCA_000404065.3 Pinus taeda | reverse complement strand
TCTCTGATCCTGAGAGCGTTCGGCCACTTTATTTATAATTAAAAGAAACATACATAAGGATAAGATGAGATCTTATCTCCTAGGAAAAGCAAGATTTTTTTCCTTTTTACACAATGATATAAAGCTGGAAGCTTTATCCTAAATTTAACTGAAAAATCATAGCAATCCTATCCCAATCCTAACAAAATACTAAAATTATCACACCCCTTCTTTATTCCATATCTACAGACGAAGAGGGTCTTGATGCTCCTGCATCAGACTTCCAAGGTTGAAAATGATCATGATCTCCTGATCATGTGGTTTGTGGTCGTGATCTTCCTGGATCCCATACTTTGTTTTGCAACCGTCCAAATGCTTTATTCCTTTGCTGCCGCTGCATTTTTGTTGTCCTTTCCTCCATCTTCTTCTTTCTGTCAATCAGGTTCAAGTTCTGATTGATCTTGCTTGATGCTATTTCTATTTTGCTCCAATTTGATTGTTGCATCATCAGCTGCCATATTTTTTCAATTTCTATGTCCAGCTTGCTGTTGTTGTTCCCAATTTTTGTTAACTCAGCTGCCGCCATAGATGTTCCTACCTCCCAAACTTCCTGTCCCTCTGCAACATACTTTGGCTCATCATCTGTAAACACAATCAAATTGTTAGCATTAAAATCACAAGACCCATTGGTCTCATTTGTCGATTCAGTCACTAATTTCTTTTTCTGCAGCTCCAAGTCTTTTTCAGGATCCAAAAATTTTTCACTCGCTTTCTCCTCAGCTTACTCTGGCAATATTTCAGCATGTTTATTTGTATTTACCATGAGACTGTCAGCTAGTCTCACCTTCTTACCGTCCTCTGCTTCCATGACAATTTTCTGTACTTGTTCACTGTATTGAACTCTTCCATCTGCTTCATTTTCCCTGTCATATCCTGGATTCTCCAACCAGTATTCCAGCAGTGCAATTTCTTTGTAGCATTGTTGAAGCATCACATCATCATTTACAGTCCCATTTATCTTGGCATCCTCTTTCTTATGTCCTCTACTGTGGCTTTTTCCTGAACCTCTCCTATGACTATTAGTAGTCATCTTCTTCTCGTTCTTTCTTCACGAGCTCCTTTGCAACAAGCCTCTGCAACATCTAGTCCTCCTAGTTGCAATCTTACCTCACTAAGCTCTCCTGACTTAGTCTTTGGTAAGCACGGGTCCTCCTTCTCGAACCTCTTCTTGAGCAACACCTTTGCTCCCTCTAGGCTTCTGCAATCTCCCACTCTCTCTTGGAGAACACTTCAATTGTTCTCTCTATCCAATTCCTTATTGGATTCTTCAGGTTCACTGCCACTCCTCTGCAACTACAAATTTCAATTCATAAACTTCAAATCAAAAAAATCATCCCACCTTTAAGATCTTTCCTGATCTTGTCTTCTTTCCACTGCTACAATCTTCTTCACTTGTGTATGCTTACACATCAAATTTAAAAATATGATCTTTATTTCAACTATTCACCACACTTAAAAAAACACACACTTCAATTCTTCAACAAAACAAAACAACCACTCTTCTGAAAACAGAGCCAGGCTCTGATACCACTTGATGATAGGGCTGACCACCTGCAACCAGGATCTTCAAACTCAACCTTATATTTCCAACGTGCAGCTGACGCCAGGATTAACGGGTTCACTCGAGCACTTACGCATGTAACAATACAGAATTCAATAAACCATAAACTGATAAACTATTAATTCCATAGTCCAAATTCTATTGTTTAGGACAACTCCAAACCTCAATACAGAATTCAATACACAGTTGGCACTACGCGCTCCTGCAACAAATAAACAACCTCCTCATCATCTCTTCGATTCCTCTGAATCACAACAGCTTTTCTTTCCTGATTGTGCGCCTTCCACTTGAATTCGAACCTCCATTTACATATATCTTGCTATCTTTGCCAATTAATAGCGCGATATTAACATATATCTTGCCATATTAACAGTGCCCATGCGGAAACCCTCTCCACGCATACAAACCGGTGGTTAACTTTCTTCTGCAAAAACTAAATTGCCGACGTTGACAGAACTCACATCGACGGTATGGATGGAATATTCATTGGAAGGATGGTGCGCCTATTCTATTCATTGTCCTGCGCCATGTTCTTTTTTCTTCCACTACAAATACAATCCACGTCAGAACTGTAAAATACAACCCACACCGTGCTCCTCCGATCCGCGTATATTCCACACGCACTCACGTTTTGGTATAACTCATTGGATTTCAAAGCGCAGAGGGGAAGGTTCAGTTTTCCTCGTCGCCAACATTTAACGCTATAACATAATCAGTTCAGTTTGAAGACAAGTATACAGACTTTTAACAATTATGCAAAAGCGCCTCCTTTCAACATTCAATTGCCATTCACTCCTACAGAATTTGGTTTTCCAACACATCAATTAGGCATGCACCAGCTTTAACCACAAATACGCAGAAACAACTCAACGGTCGGAAACAGAAGAAATTGTGTGTAAACATCAAGGGATATCCACCATGAGTGGATAAGCATAGGACTTAAATCTACTTAGCAGACAGTTCCTGCCAATGCGTCATTCCATCCATCCGAGTTTCGAAAATATGCAAAATATCTAAGGTTACAAGCAAAAACAAACTGCAATCCTTGTCTATTACAGAAAGATGACTGGCCTTTCAATAAACATGAATATTCGACTTCATTTATGTTCATAACGCCGAGAGGGATTTTTCTTTTTATTACAATACTTTGGCATGGTGCCTCTCTCTGATCCTCAGAGCGTTCGGCCACTTTATTTATAATTAAAAGAAACATACATAACAATAAGATGAGATCTTATCTCCTAGGAAAAACAAGTTTTTTTTTTACACAATGACTTAAAGCTTAAAGCTTTATCCTAATTTTAACTGAAAAATCATAGCAATCCTATCCCAATACTAACAAAATACTAAAATTATCACACCCCTTCTTTATTCCATATCTACCAATGAAGAGAATCTTGATACTCCTGCATCATTACCGAATACCAAGGAGATAGCAGTCATTTATCCTTCTTGTAAAATTAAACTGAGAGACGCGGTATTCATTAGAATATGGAAGGACGACAAAAATAAAGAGGGGCGTTACCATTTAACAAACTTTACATTATACCAATTGATTCCGAAAAACGCTCAACAAGATTCAAATTTTTGTGATCGTTAAACGTTAGTGTCAATGTACGACGATATGTACGGCCTTTCGTACATTCACAAACTTCGGAGAGAAAAAGAAAAGGATTACCATGGAACTCTACTTTTGCAGCCGCGACGACCGCTAAAATTGCAACACACGTTAAATTTTGTTGTTCAACAACTAAAGAATCCTTTTGTTATCATAATTGTCATGTTGCCCTTTCCTTTGGTATGAATTTGTGTGAAAGCAACCACGGCTTTTCCAGAGTATGTAAACATTTATACAGAGTAAAAATAATATTTAAATTTGAATTAAACTTTACCTAAATTTATATAAAATAAATTGAAATTTTTGAAATTTGTTAAATTCATACTAATTTAAATAAACGTTAATTACAATACACTACCAACATAAACACAGATATAAATATATTATTATTCAATTATTTTTATGATGGACAAATACCTTTAAAATTTCACAATAATTTCAACCATGTCTACCCTTAAGAAATCTTATAAATCTCTGAGTTAAGAGTATCGTGGAAGCCATCCCAATTACTCGCACTATAAATCCTTTCGCTCGTGAAAAATTCAAACTATTGACCTACCACATAAAAACATAGATCTTAAACTGCAAGGCAAAACCAACATTAATTGTAACGATAATCGCACTCTAAATCCTTTAGCTCCTTAAAAATTCAAACTATTGACGTACCACATAAAACATAGGTCATATACTGCATGATAACAACCCCAGCAAAACCAACGTTATTATAACGATAATCGGAAGCGCAACAGCTTATTAGGCTTTGGACAGCACTATGAGCGACTGAAGGAAAGGCAACTTGATGATGGTGTGGCTCTTGAACCCTGCGCGCTGGAACAGCCCTTTGAATTCTTCCTCTGTTCTCTCCTTCCCACCAGTTGTGTAAACCATCATCAATATATCATATAACAATCCCAATCGCCTCGACATACTTTCACCTTCTTTGTCTCCCTCAACAACTGCTTCCACAATTAACACCTTTCCCTTCGCTGGCGTTGCGTCGTAGCTTCTTCTTAGCAATTTCACACACTCCTCGTCTGCCCAGTCATGGAGGATCCACTGTAGTAAATGACAATAGAATATTATTAGCCCTCAACAAATCCACTGCAGTAAATGACAATACAAAAGTATTGGTCCTCCTCAACATGTAGAAATAATAATAATGGCACAAGTAAATTTCTTATGCAAACAGAAGACCATAGATGAAATCGTGACCTTCATCATGACTGCATCGGCAGAAGGTATGTGCTCGAACATATTTCCCTCCATATGCTCCACCCCTGCAACACTCCCTCGTTCCCAGTCATAAATCATCATCAACTTGCTATCATGTTATATATATCAACAAATTTATTATATTAATTGTTACCAACATTACAAATCTAATTACCAGTTATGGGAGGCGCAGTCGCAATGACATGAGGCAGATCGAGATTAATGCCACGAATGTGTGGATGTTCCTTCACAATGATGGACAAGGCAGAGCCCATACCTCCTCCAACGTCTACCAGCGTTGCCATACTCATAAACCCATCTTCATACATCTTCGCCACGGAAGCCATGACGGATCTAGTGTTAGTGGCCATGGCCTCGTTGAAAATCTTGTTGGATTCGGGATTGTTGCCCAGGTATTCCCAGGGATCCATACCATGAGCTTTGTTAAATGTGTAGCAGCCCTCCAAGACAGATTCGTGCAAATGTTGAAAGGCTTCCAGGTAGACGTTGCTTGCTATGAGGAGCAAGAAAGGCCCACATGATTGCTCATTTCCTCCATGCACCAGCAGCTTTGAATTGCCCGTCAAGCCGAACTTTATTTTCTTGGTGTCTGCATCGTCTGCCTGATCGGCCTCTTCTTGTTCAGCGAAAACTCCATAGGAAGCAAGGAACCTCAGAATTCTGTAGAGGTATCCCACATCCAAGTGGGAATTGCCAGTTGATGAGGAATTAGCAGCAGCAATATGAAAGGCAATCTGCTCGGCAGAAAGCGGACCTCCGTTGCCTCGTGTGGCGATGATGTCAGGAATGTTGAGCAACACAGCTGCTTTCAAAGCCAATGGCTTCACAGCAGAGAATATCATCTCATACAGCTGGAGCTCCTGTGTTGCTGCCGATTCCCGTGATGAGTCGATGTGTTGCCCGGTTACAGGAGCCAAAACATGATGAATCGAGTCCATTGGAGGTACCAGGGTGAGCATAGACCAATAAAGTAATGGGTATTGAAAGGGGACTGCGTATGGAATGGGATGAAGCTGCGTGTTTCTTCAGAAGCTGGTGATCCATTTATAGATGAAGCAGCTGTTTTACTTCAATCCTATTAACAGTGTTGGTGGGAGGGATAAGATTCGAAGGATTTGTCGTCATCTTCCCCAACACTGAACTGCGCACAAATAACTTCCTACTTCCTAACTTTCATGTGACAAATCTCATTAAATAAAATAAAATAAATAACAGTGGCCCACATTCAATTTGATTTCACAGTTACTATGCTGTCTACATATTTTTGTCTATTATCATGAGGAAACTATTACACTTTATATGTAAAATAATATTTTTATAAGTATAATTATTTCCTTTCTCACACAATTTCTATGCATCATGATCAATTATTATATTTTATATTAAATAAATGTTTTTTTGTGCAAACATTTCTATGATCATGATAAATTATTATATTTCAATGAAATCATGATAAATTATTAAACTTTATGAATATTTTATATTCATAAATGTTTCAAAATAATATCTAAAGAAATGGTGTTTGGATGGTTATTTTCCACACATTTGCTATGAATTATAATAATTATTATAGTTTATATTAAAAAAAATATTTAAAAATAATATCTACATAAATGGAGGTAAAGAGTCACATAGGAGGTGGAGAATCACCTCATTTGTTATAAATAAACCCTTATAGCTCAAGCAAAGGACTTTTCACCTTCGCTTCTCACGCTTAGCATAGGATAAAAAATCATCCTTCTGAGGAGCAAGTAGTGGCTTAACGTTCCACTATTGGAGCTAGTTATGTATCCTTATAATCATGTATCTTGGAACTTTCATTTAATGATTTGAATCTCTGAGAGACGACACACTTTCATGCATATATCGTGAATGTTGTAAGACTATTCTTTCATTATTTATGGTCTATGTTTGTATTTATACATACTAAGGAAAATGAACTATTTCGTTGGCTTTAGTATATATATTTGAATTGTGTGTCTCTTGCTTCCATGATTTTTGTTTCTTTGTGAACTATTTTGCAAGATAATTAATTATTATTTTAGATATATGTGTGTGTCCTTGTTACAATAGTACTATTAGTTTTCTTCTAAAGACTCACTTTCTTTTTTCCATCCGTGAAAGAAACTTTATACACATTGCAATTGAGTACTTCACAAGGCTAACTTACTTGCTTATCTTGAAGTATATGCGTACTCTCTTATGTTGTTTATTGCAGCTAAGGAAAATCATTAATATTATGGTAGCAAAATATTATGGTAGCCGAGCCTATTTCTTGGATGGGGCTCCTACTCCAAACATTGCGAGGTCTAATTTGGATTTCATAACAGGGAGACCCCCATGTATGTTAGTGGTTTCTAGCACACTCAATAGGTACCTAGTGTGGTTCCTTTACACTAACAGATTGGTGGAGTTGTGATGATCGAAGATTGAGGACATTACATTGTGATACATGTGTTCTTAGGGATCTTGGTGCAATGGTAAAATTATGTGTCTGATTAGCCAAGCCTCATGAGGGGATCCAATGCATGTCAATGTGCAGGAATGATTTCCATAATTGTGGTTAGGGGTATCATACCGAGAGACGTTATCATGATGATGACATTCAATGGAGATTACCAAAGGGTTGTAGCTGGATTATTGTTGGGGCAACAATAACTCTAAGGGGGGGAGCATTGTTGGCCCTCAGTATTGCAACGAGAATACTTCAATTCCTAAGGGTTTTAGCTTTAATTGCCAACACAAAGTTCATACAAACTTATGAGGGGCCATCACTATAATTGGAGAAAGAACTATCTCTTTATTTTTATAACTTTTATATAGGTGGAAATTACTAAGATGAAATCTTATTATAAAGATACCATTTTAACAGTTCTATGCTATAGGAAGAAATTGAAATTGTAGGAAATGGAAGACAAAATTAAAACTATACTAATTGAAATGAAGAAATTAAAACCATATTAATTGTAATGAAATGAATGCATACCTATTCTCCTATGCAAGGGAAGAAGACACACAACTAAAGTAAAATATTACAAATAGTAAACCTTAATTATGCATGAAAGATGAAATTTCTATAATGATCTAGGTCAAGGAAACTACTTGGTATCTGTACTTCTAAATTTCACTCTCATAGTTCCGTGGGTGTTTTAACACATCAAAGAATGAGAATCATGAGTTGGATACAAATCTGGGAAAGTTTTATTGTGAGTTGCAAACTATTGTTGGAGTCTTTTTTTTGCTATTGGAGATAGTCGTACAAGCAAAAGAATATGCTAAAGGAAATGTTCGAAGGAAAATAAGTTGAGGAAGGGATAAAATAGCAGTTTTTATTTAACAAGGTACACTATAGTAGTTTTTATTCACCAAGATACACGACTATATGGTTTTTTTAGATGCAAAACAAGGGACCGCACAGACAAATAAAATAGTAAATGATGAACATCAAATAAACAATAGCAATAAAAGTGAGTTTGAATGTACAAATAATTATATAACGACAACCAATATTATCATTTAATTCTCAAATACTATGGAAGAAAGGACTATTCAAAAACTAGCTAAGTAACCATGCACAAAAGTAATATTCATAAATAAACTATGGAGGTAAACAAATGCATAAAGAGTAACGGTACAAGAAAAATCTCAAGAAACTATGGTGAGACCTAACCCAAGGAATTTCATAACCCTTGAGAATATTAAGAACTAAAACCAAAGATGACTTTCATTAATTGGAGAATTTCTTTTACGTGCCAAAATTTTGCAAAACTTGAAGTGTAAACTTCCCAATGCTCTATATTGTTATTCTCTTGCTCCTACTTGTTATACGAGGTTAATTAAGCCCTTTATTTATACAAAATGGGTAGGGTGCAAACCCATTGAGGGGAGGACTACTTTCCCTCCAAAATCCATAAAAAGTTAGAGTTGGGAATATCTTTAACTAAGGTTTGCACCATGGGTGGCATCTCCATCACACGATTTGTGATGAAAATATAGAAAGGAATGTGATAAAGAGGATGTTTGGTGAAAGCACGCTAGCATGACTTGTCGAAAAAATGACATTAGATTTCTATTGGGAACATGTGGGTAGCTTAGTCGCATGATGGGTATGGGTGACCGAGCATCAGACTTGTCCTAATCATGGGTGAGGAGGACCAGGATGACACCATGAGGAGCATCATGGACACCTCAAGACATGGACCAAGAGATATTCTTTGAGGACTCAAGATTGGAGATCCAAGGCAAGAATAGTCCTAAAAGTACATACCTTGTGGAAATCCGGATGGGGTATGTAGCTTGTAGAGGTAGTGTGGTATCACACATAAACCCTCCCAGCATAATTCTCTTGATTAAATTAGATCTTGTCCAGTTAGGCCTCATGGAAAATGTTGTTCATCATAATTATACTTATAGTATGGTTTATCAATGATACTATTCTTGAGAACTATTCAGTGTGAGATATGATGTTGTATTGGTTGTACAATTATGAATACCTCCCTAGTTAAGAGGGAGTGTTGAGAAATGTAACTAGTTTCAGTCTTTATAATTGTTTTACTCATTTCAATATGTATCTTATGTAATAAACAAGAAAAGAAAATAAAAAATTATTATTATTAAGGAATGGGTTCAATGCTCATTATTAATGCTCTTCTAAGTAAAAACATGTTCTTTTTTTCTCTAGGGTTTGTTAGGTCTCTGGATTTATTGTCATGAGTCATTCGAGTCAACATCATGTTTATAAGTCCCTTATGGGGAATTTTTAATCGTAAAAGGAATTATTTTTATGTCTAGAAAGTATTGGAATCTCCAAGAGTACAAGTCAGCCATGGGATCATCAAGTTGCCCGAAAGGAGGGAATTCGACTCCTTGAGAAGGCTATATAAAGGAGTAGTTCAACTTCATTTGAGACACTCTCACTAAAAATTTTGATCTACAAGAAAGAGTTTTATCTATAGCTGAGAAAGGGAGAATAAGGAGAGAAAAGGTATAGGAGAATATGGAATGATGAAAATTATTTTTTTTGGGCTCTATCTCTCTCACGTGTCTAAAATTATAAGGTATCTGGTTTGCAGAAATAGGATGAAGTTGTAGGTCCAAATTGCGGTAGGACAAAGTGAAGAACCTAGTAGCTCAAAGAGGGAAAATCCTTATGTTGACCTCGTTGACTTTACGATAGTTGTCTTACTCTAAGTAGGGCTTAAGAGGAAGCTATATTTTGGTTTCAAAGAAGCTTCTAGGATGAATCTTCTAGGTCGAAGTAGCAGGTCAAGTAGAAGTGTTGTAACTCACAAGTTGAAGTTGCTAGGTGTAGCAGTTTGCTACAGAATAAAGGAAGGACTTGGTCTAGCGATTGGATCTTTGCATGTTGTTCGAAGTAGATTCTAAAAAGAAAAGATTTTACAGGTTTTCCCCTTTGAGGAGTTTTTCCCTAGTTGGGAGCATATATCTATGTCATCTTTTGTCACTATTATTTTTCTTGATATTGTTTGATGAAATATATAACTAGATAAGGTAAAGAAAATAACTAAAGATTCACAAGAACAATGAAGGTTAAGGAAAATAGGATATAATAGTTATCACTTTACAACTAAACATAGTGGAACTATTAAACAAAGCAGAAGAATGTAAACTTTACTGAACATAGTAGAATTGAACAAAACAAAGGCACATCGTTTAGAATAGGATGAGGTGTTAATAGAAGAAGACAACTAAGGAGAGGGGCTTGGGCATATGGTAAAGTAGGGTTTGAGGACGAGGATGAGGCAATTCAGTCGACCCGACCTAATGGTGGAGATGACCTACAAAGGAAGATGGATGACCAATGGTAGGGTAGTGGGGTGGTGTTGAAGCCTAAAAAATCATTGCAACAACATTGGTGATGACCATCCGGTTCAGACCTTAAAGTAGCTCATTTCTATTTAGAATGGTGGTTTTGACTAGTTTAACTAGGTCAAGTTACCTTCTCTCAATCTATAAATGGCTCAAAATATGAATTTCATCCGCCAATGGAGAAGAGAAATCAGACGAACCCTCTTGTTGATTAAACAAGAAAGTGATCCTTAAGATGATCTAGGGCTCATCCAAGCCACAACTAAACTTTTCCTCTTTGTGAAGAGGAATTTTAGCAATGTAGAATTAATCTAAATGAAAAATTATTCTAGAATGCAAGAAAAAGGAACTAAATCATAATGTTATCTCAATTAGGTAGATATAGATCTAACCCAATTGAGAGCAAGATATTTTATTGATTGGGATTTAAATATGTCTTTCTTATAATGAATATCAATCTAACGAAGCAGTTCAATTAACTGGCATTATGAATACAAAAACACATTCTATTCAGAGGCCTCTTAACAGAAATAATCAACTAACAACATCTACAAAGTAGTTCACAAAATGATATTGATTGTTAAATCAATATTTCGAATAATTAAACAATAATACTTGGAAATAGTTCACAACATATCATATTTGTTAAATCAATATTAAAAGACATGTTTTTGAGTAAATAGTTACTCAAAAATCAGAATTCAACCCGTAAGAGCAGAGATAAATAAGAACATGATTGACACAAATTACACATATTGACAATAGTGCATAAATAAGAATAAAATGACACATTCCCGACATCATAAAATGAAACTAGTATTTAAAACAACAGTATTAGAAATACCAATTTATAGAATCCGTTTCTCTGGCTCTAGTCTCCAATAGTCCTCTACAATCTTTGAGCCTCTATTGTTACAACAAGAGCTGCAATAGTGCAAGCTCTACCCATCATACATAATTCAAAATGCAAAAGAAAAATCATCAACAATCCCCATATCTGATATTTTCCCTCCTTTCACCTACAACTCTAAATCCCTATTAAAATAGTGCTTTTAGAATTCCATAATTATAGAACAGAGAAACTCTTAATACATTCTACAATCTCCTATTTATAATATTTACAAAGGAATTCTCAACAAGAAAGTTTGTTGAAGAATAGATCTGCTCCATTAATTTTCATTGGTCCAAAATTTCATTCTTCTATTGCTGGAGCATTCACATTGATGGAAATCTTGTTCTCCTTATCTCTTCAACTTTTTTCCTGCAAAAAATAAATCAAAACTAAATTAAAATGAAAAAATAACAATAAAATACCAAATATGGAATTAAAACAAATTCAATCAATTTTAATTAAAAATCAATTTAAAAAGAAATCAAAGGTTTTTATTCATGTCTATGAGTATTTAATTGGTCGACAAGATCATTGACGAATGGAGTTGCACTAAGAAGAAGTCGTGTGAAAATGAAAATGCAAAAAATTAAACTTCGAAAATTATTTTTTATTAAAAATTTAGAGTTTGATCTTCTGTTGGATTTTAGACCCAATAAATTATCAAATCTAGAAATGAAACTACCTTATAAATATTCTCCATAATTGTATCTTTCTAATGAGCCATCATGGGCCTCATTTGGTCAAGTAAAATTCCATTTATGAGTTTCCAACGTTGGTATATTAAAATTGCCAAAATTCTGGAATTTTTGTTGCTTAGGCTAAAAATCAGAATTTTTTTATTAAAATTTAATTCTAAATTAGACTATTAATGATTAATTAATTAATGCGAATAGTTATATTTATTGATTTAAAATTAATTAATTATTAATTATTTACAAAAATTAATTCATACAAAAAATTTATTTTAATAATTAATTAAAATACTATTATATAATATTATAATTGTAATAGAATTAAAATTTAATTAATATATAAATATTATTATAATAATATTACATTATATTCTAAACAAAAATTTAGACCTACACAAGGTTTACAAGAGTCACGTATTAATGGTGGGAGAGTGTGTCAAATGTGAGGGTGGAGAGCCTGGAGTTTATGAGGAGGAGAGGGTTAACTCAAGGAGGTATAAGGAAGGTTTATGGGAGGTATAAGGAAGGTTATGGAGGGGATGATGTGGAGTGGGGTGGAAAAATAATTTAATAATTAATTAAAATACTATTATATTAATATTATAATGGTAATATATTAAAAATTTAATTAATATATAAATATTATAATAATAATATAATATTATATTCTAAATAAAAATTTAGAATATACAAGGTTTATAAGAGTCATGTTGGAGAGTGTGGAGTTATAAGGAGGAGAGGGTTAACTGAAGGAGGTATAAGGAAGCTTATGTGAGGTTATGAAGCTTATGTGAGGTTATGGAGGGATAAGGTGGAGTGGAGGGTGGGTGAGGTGATGGTGTTGGGAGGTACAAGGAGGTGAAATGAAAATTTTGTGTTATAAAATTTAACTTATTGCATATTTTTCAAAATTGTGATTGCAAATTTTTTTAAAATGAATGGTTTATGAAATTCATTTTATATGATATATCATAATTGCAATATCTAATTGCAAATTTCATTTCGACGATTTTGGAAAGGAGGATTTGAAGAGAAGTGGGGCCACATGAATTAATGATCCTATAAATTGGACTTCAATAATTTTGCAATTTTGGGGTTTTTGGTTTGGTAATTTGTTTTAAAATAACAAGTTGAAGTAAATTACCAAGATCTTGAAATGTGTTTTCATTTATTGTACAACTTAGCTGGCTCATTTTGTAGGAACGTTATGAAAAATGAAAAATTAGTAACAATTCACTAAAAATTAATATTTACAATGAGTGATTATTTTAATTGTAAAAATTGAAATATCATACATTTTTTTTTTTACTTTTTTTAGTCTAGGCAAGAAAATAATCAAATTTCAAAGGAGTGCTATTTACAAATCGGTTGACCAAATGAGGCAAAAAAAATATCGATGGAAAACCTGTGAAAAGTCAAATTCAATGAAATAATCAAAATAGAAATTGGATGAAAGTAAAAATGGAAATTTTTTAGGATAATTAGCTTAATGAAAATCACGAAAAGGTGTTTAGCCAAAAATTAATGTAAAGGGTCCCCATTATTTGAAATAATGGGGGTGTTGGGTTTTAACTACAATAGGTGGCTTGGTAGTGTCATCGATGTTGTACCTATATTTCCTTGTAAATTATGTGGTTTTTGGCTTAAATGTTTAGTTGGACCAAGCCATTGTCTATAGGTTTTATTATACATATACATTTTTAATAAAAATTCAAGGATAAAGGGTAATTGCTTTGAAACTATGCATGCTTATGATAGTGTTGATATCTTGCATATGATTTATATGATTTTTGTTAATGGAAAATGATGTCACAATGATTTTATTGTTCCATGTTGGATCGATTCCACACATCAAAAAAATGTAGAGAACAACACGTGTAACTATATTATGAGTAGTCTAAGTGAAGTAACATTGTGTTACACTAGGTAGTTGTGAAACACATTAGTGTTTCACACTCGAGTGATTATGGTGCACCCAAAAGGGGCCTTGTAACCATAGCAAACATTAGGTTTATTATAAGAGGTACCAAAGCTACCTCACACAAGAAATTGTATTAGAGCTTTGTATCACACATGGGTGGTACCATAGTTGATACCCACTCACTGTTGGGTGTGGATCTTGATTTTCTTCTTTATTCAGAGGTATCATCATGTTGGACCCTAGTTAATTTAGGGTTTTTCTCCCTATAAGGAAACCCCTCGCTATATATGAGGGAATTTTAGTGTGGTTGTGTATACGTGTATTATGAGCGAGAAAGGAAGAGAAGATTGTGAGAGTGAAGAGGAAATTACAGTGGATCTGCTATAGGTTGTATCTCTTCATTCTATTGGATAATATAAAGGAAGGACTGGTTGTTTCTCTATGGACGTAGCCCAAATTGGGTGAACCACGTATTTATGTGTCTTTCTTGTTTTATTCTTTTTCCGTGTTTGTGTTTCTGCAATATTTTTATGTGTTACATTGCTCTGTAATATGTTATTTTCTAACACTAGATATGAACAAGGGGTAGGGTGGCTAGAAAAAATTCTCTTCTAACACCTAAAGGTGGCATCATAACAGAGATATAAATTCGTTGAAGAAAAGCAGTAGTAGTTTAAGTAGATTGACAACAATGTTGTTCTCTTAACCACACTATCTCTAATATGATAGGTAGTATGAGAGATACCATACACAATCAAAGCTAATACCTTGAAGTGGTAGAAGAATGGACAGGATTGTTCTCCTACTCATAGGTGGTGTTCTTGAATAAGTGGTTGTGTGGTAGGTTGTGCTAAAGGAATATTACAAAGACAGTTCCCTTCTATTATAGGTTATTAGGGAAGGGGCTTCTGTAGTCATTTTCTAGGTGGGAAAAAATGGGTTTTGGCTATTGGATTTTGGTATGGGTTGTAATTGGGAAATTTGAAGTGAGCTTAATAGGATCACATCTATAAAGAATCAAGTCATAATGGTGAACAATAGGTCTGAACCAATGGAGAAACACAAGTTGGCATAATCTTAGAAGGTCAAAGATCTTGAGATGACTTTCGAATGGATGGTTGAAGGAATAAAACAATATGGGAAGGAATTCAAGGAACCTTAAGTAGAAGACCATTGAGTTAGGGTCTTACTCTATTGAATTGGCAATGAGGCAGACACAATAATGTAAGAGAGTTAGATGAAGGACTTGGAAGATTAGGTGAAGTCACCTATGGCACTCATAAGAGACTAGAATGATGTCATTGAAGTATTGAACCAAGTTATAGGAAAAAATTCAGGTAGTTCATCTATGAAGGTGAGTATGAAGGGACTAAAGATGTATGCTAGGACAAAAATTGATAAGGTATTGGGAAATGTTTTTTGGGTTGTGGAACAATGATGGAACAAATGAAAGGTTTATTTAAAGAGACATAAATCAATGAAAAATCCATGCACCTCACAAAAACAATTAAAATCTCATGGAGGAACATGGTTGAAGACTTAGTAGAAAGTCACATTATAGATAGGATTGCGACATGGATAGAGCTGAAAGAAGATTTGTACACGTAGTTTAAACCGGACAATAAATACTTGGTAGTAAGGGATCACCTAAGGGAGTTAAAGCATACTTATAAGATCAAAATTATTTAAAATAATTCTTAGGTCTTATGTTGGAGCATAAATATATGCATGAGAAAGAAAGGTTATACTGCTTTACCATTGATCCCTAACCATGGGAAAAGAAAAAAAATTATGAAGAAGGGAGTCCAATCACTTCTAGCAACTATTATCGTAGCAAATAAATTTCTTGACACCAAACATATGGTAAGGATAAGGCGGATATGCATAAGAGAAGGAAGAATAAGAAGAGACAAGTGAAAGTGAAGAATTACAGGAATGGAAAACTTGTAGGTGTAACCAAAGAGAAGAATCCCATATCTTCTTGGATTTCTGGAGACGATCACTTGGAAGGGAATTTGTTGATCAAGTAGAAGGTGGCTAATTTGGAGAAGAAATACACAGCTAAGGTTGGTGATGAGACTTTGTATTGCAACAAGAATGTTGCAACTCCTAAGGCCACCAACATTAATTATCAACTCAGGGTTCATACAAACTTAAGAGGGGCCAACACTATATGTGTGGTAGACACATTCCTCTTCCTAGTATGACTCCCTTTTATGCAGTTGAAATAAGGGAATGAAACAACTTCAAATGAGAAAATATCAATGTAAGCCTCTAGTCCTAAGTTGTGAACGGTAAATAGAAATAAGAAAAACTATTCTACTTTTGTTGGAAAGTACATGAAAAAAACAAAATCTATTGTATTTGCAAAAGTGTAAAGCACAATGACAACCAAGAAAATCTAATTTATCTTGTTGGAAAGGAAATGGAATTAATGGAAATCTATTCTATTTTGTGGGAAAGGAAAGTTCTATGTTACTCTTGGAGGAATGAAATCACACTTCGGGTAAAGTAAATTGCAGAAAGGAAATATAAATTGATTACATAAATCAACATTTAAGAAGAAAGTAATGTAAAAGCTAAAGGGAAACATAAGCAAGCATCGTCTCAACGAAAGTGGCCTCAGAGAATTCATAGGATATAAATATACTTCTACTATGAATTTTATTGCGAATAAGAGCTCAAAACAAATTGCTTCAAGAAATTTTCCATTGCTACAAGATTGCTATAAGATTTCTACAAGATTCACGAATTAATGTGTTGAATTCCCAAGCTAATCAAATGCAAATAATGCAAGGTAAATTTTGTTATTAATTTAAAAATTTTATGGCTTCAATCCAAGTCGATTCAAGTTGAAAGAGATTTCTTTGCATGTGCTAAAATTTGTTGAAGGAAATGTAACTAGGTTTGGTCTTCATAAATATACTTTTGATGTTTGTATTTATTCAAGAATAGGAAATATTATTTTTATATTATATGTTAAAGAGTTTCTTGCTCATTGAAGTAGGTATAACACATGTTAAAGTGTTATAGGTAAATCAAAAGGTCAAAATAATTATGTTAAATACCTTAAGGGTATGTTACATTGTGTATAAGAGTTAGGGAAGTAACCTCCAAGCAAATTCATGCCCCCTCCTATGCAAAGGCACCATAAAAGAGTCTCCTTCAAGCATGTGACATCAACAAAGAAACCATTTAAAATAAGCATGACAAGTCGACCTACAAATAGTCTGCATGTAGGTCTTCTAGTTGGCCTAAAAGGAGGGACAATCCTCTATAAATATTAAGTATCATAATTGCAATATCGCATCGCAAATTTCATTTCGACGATTTTGGAAAGGAGGATTTGATGAGAAGTGGGGCCACATGAATTAATGATCCTATAAGTAATCTCTTGAATGCTTTTAAAGTTTTTCCCTTTGCTTCATCATCAAGGATTATGTCTCCTCAGTAATCTCTTGAATGCTTTTAAAGTTTGTCCCTTTGCTTCATCATCAAGGATTATGTATCCTCTGTAATATCTTGAATGCTTTTAAGGTCTATCATCTATCATTCATCAAGAATAGGAGAATTCAATGACATTTCAAATTCTATCAAGTATATGTCCCCTTCTAAATATACATCAATGTATTTTTGCAAGGAAAGAAACACATTGGTAGGTACCAATAACTTTCTTGCATGGAAGAAGAGGATTGATCTACTTCTCAAGGAGAGTGAAATTCTAGAACATATAAAATGGAATATCGTTGTCCCTACTAAGGAACAAAATCAAGCCTTAGCCATATATAATAACGATGAGACAAGAGCTCAAGGGATTCTAATAGAATCTATCAAGGACTCTCTCATTCCTGATGTTTCCAAATTTGAGACATCAAAAGCAATTTATGATAAGCCAGTAGATCTATTCACGATATCCACAATCGAAGAAGTGATATCTCTAATAAATTAATTTTACAAGATGAAGATATCAAAGCAAGGAATAGCTCGCTACTTCATGAAGATATTTGAGACGATGGATCATCTTCAAGAGCTTGGGGAAGTCATGTTTGATAGAGAAATGACAATTTTAGTACTCATTGCTCTATCTGAGGATTGGGGAAACTTCTCATCAAGCATATATGCCAAGAAGGAAGCAACCACACTGAGTGAAATGTTGTCTCTACACAAGACAAAGGAAACCGGACTTAAAGAAAAGGAAGATGTGGGATCAAAGGAGCAATCATTTTATGCCATGGATAAGAGAAAGGAAAATTTGGTAAATTTGGTCCACGAAGAACAAACAACAAAGACATTGTTAGGCCCCTATACTACTAGAGTAACCCCTTATTGTTATTAGTACAACCCACTTATTATATTGATGTACCCA
>APFE031560411.1:0-72978 GCA_000404065.3 Pinus taeda | reverse complement strand
AGGTCTTTTCATTTGTATCATCCAAGAATTGTTCATTTATGTAATGTAAAGGAGGTTGCCCCCTCGAAGAGGCTGAATTCTAAGTCGTTGATCTATCTTTTCTATCTTTTCTTGAGCTGGTTTCATAACAGACATGTCCAAAATCCAATGTTATGGATGTCAATAATATGGACACTACAAAAGGAATTTTCCTAATATTAAGAAGGAAAATAACAACAAAAGAAAGAGGGAATAAGCTCACATGACTCAATTGGTAAAAGAAGAATAAAAGAAGAAAAAGAAGGAAGATCCTCCATATCTCTACTATGGATAAGTGAAACTCTTTACTTCAAGTATTCTTTGAAGGTTTTGAGTAGGATAGGAGCATGTAGGAATAAAATAAAATTGCATGACTAGAAACATCTTCTAGAATCTAGAAGCATGAAGTACATAGAGTTCTCAATACTCATGAAGAAGTATCATTTATAATGAAAATAAAATGCATGGTTAGAAATATCTTCTAGAATATGGGAGCATGGCAGATATAGTTCAATATATTCATGTAGAAGGAGCATACCTGGTATAGGACCTCATCCACAATGAAAGAAGACTGATCATGATTGAGAATCTTAGGAGACCTCCATCATCAAAATAAAAGAAACATTTGCAAGGCAAGGGTCTTTAAGATCCTATGATGGAATCTTCAAAAGAAGGTTAATGAACCAAAGGAGATGTTTCATTCGGAATCCCATTCATGGGATTTGAGAAAAGGATGATCTATAGGCAGGCTAAGATGAAGCAAGAAGGGCTACACCAAGGAAAACCAAATGAAGCTAAGATGATCAAAGGAGAAACAAGATGAGGTATGTATGCATCAAATTTTAGTCATGTTAACATGTGTATATTATTGAGTCATGGGAATAGTTCTATAACATGATCAAGTAGGGAATAATCTCTTTCACCAATGAAATGCTCGAAGAAATGTACTACAATGCGATAAAGGTAAACAAAAGGATATGATCACATAAGGAGTACAAGATTTCTAACTAAGAAGAAAGAATAAATGTTGACTAGTCTAGGTAGCAAACAATGAAGAAGAGCTCTCAAGGTGCATAAGGTGGTTGAACAATTTATCCAAAGAGAGAAAAATGAAGAAAGAGATCAAGCATGTGAAGAACACCATGATCACCGAGAATCAGTATTTGACAATATACTTTAAATATATCTCCCGAAAGAAGGCAAGACAACATTGACAAAGGAAGGAAGGATCCTTGACATCTATGAAGGCCTTGGAGATATGAAAGATGCATATAACTGATTCTAGTCTATGAAGATGTCGTGATAAAGAAGACATCTAACAAAGGAAAAAGCAATGTTGAAGCAATATCAGGATGAGGTCATGATGGGCTACTAGGTCGAAGCATGTAAACAAGAAAGTACGATGAATAATCCATGAGAAGAGTATTCTGAGGCATGGATAGATAAAAAGGAGTATCCAAATGACAAGAAAACATGATGTATGACAAGCAAGTCATTTTGCATGAAGGAAGCAATGACATGAAAAACCAGGAAGGAAAGTGATCGATGGATAGTGCCCTACCTAGAAGAAGTTCTAACGAAGACTTCATGATATCAAAGAAAGGAATGAGATCAAGTAGTTGAAGGACCCACAAAGAACAAGTTGTTGATGAATGAAAGAGTCCATAGTTAAGAGGGAGCTCTGATAGGTCCCTTCTCAAGAGGGATTTTTGAATCACCCATGATTACAAAGAAGTGACAATTGTGTTTTCCATTTCATGTATAATTCACTAAACTAGGACTAACAACTGTAAGTCTAGATGAAGGTCATGAATGGAAATGTAGACAAAAGATAGACACATCATTCTTGTCTTCAAATGGAAGAAGGAATGGGAGGATTAGATAATCATCTGGCATTCGATACTGTTTGAGGATATGTAGGGCATCCAAGACAAGATTAGGTAAGAGGACAAATATTCTTTGAGGGATAGGAACCCAATATAAGAATAATGTGGGTATGTACCTTAAGAGACAATGATGAAGGTGTCTATAAATCACTTGTCCTACCAGCATTGTAGCTTATTATCTCATGAAGAGATAGAGGTGTTAGTCAAGGCCTTCCACTATGACAATGTTGATTGATATGATGCTCTAACATATGGATTGCAAATCCGATTTCTCTTATGTGAATTCTTCAAGATTGAAACATAGCCAAACACCTTGTAATGTTGTATGAATACCTCCCTAGTTAAGAGGGAGTATTGAAGGAAATGTAACTAGGTTTGGTCTTCATAAATATACTTTTGATATTTGTATTTATTCAAGAAAAGGAAATATTATTTTTATATTATATGTCAATGAGTTTCTTTCGCAATGAAGTAGGTCTAGAACATGTTAAAGTGCTATAGGTAAATCAAAAGGTCAAAAGAATTATGTTGAATAATGATGCAAATTCAAGTCCCTTCCTATGCAAAGGCACCATAAAAAAAAACGTTCTCAACAATTGACACAATAAATAATTTTACTAATATTTGAATGCACGAATGATGTTTACAATTGTGAAAGGCCCTGGCTTAAATATAGCATAAGGTGCCTCTTGGTGAATGGGCATGATCTTTGATCATGCCATTTTACTAATTATTTGCTAACTACACACTTGTTTAATTTTATATAACAGAACTAGTTGCATTTCCATTAGGATCATATTTATTTTTAACATAATCTTCCAGAAAGAGTTGTTGAATTTTATGTTGAATTACAAGAATTTTGAGTATCTTAGAAAGGGAAATATTACCTTTTAATTTCTTAAGCTCTTTAATCAGATCATCCTCTATATTTAGAGAATAAAATTTATGTGTGTTTCCTAGCTATTTTTTAGAGTTGTTTCCCTTCTCATAAGGAGGAGAATCTTGATTATTGTTTAGATTTTTTCTACACGTGTTATATTGATGTTGATTTGCAAAACTGAGTCAGAATCATTTTCAAACTAATTGTCTAAAAAATGACCCATGGTAGAAGATGGTTGATTTTCATCTTCAGTTTCATTGTTTCCTTCAACCTCCTGTGTATCATTTCCATCATATGTTGACTCTGTCCCTACTATAATTTCTTGTAAAATTTTTAATAAACCTTCAACACTAAAGGAGGGTAGATCTATTTTAAAATTGTTTCTTAAAATATGCTTTGAAGTTTTTCCTATTATAAGGCCCTTAAATTGCATTTTTCTTAAGATCAATGACTTCATTAATCATCTTATTAAGGACTTTATGAAAGATTTTAAGATCAAAAGGTGTTTTCTCCTTCTGTTTAGCAGGTGATTTTGGCATTGGTTCAAGTTTCTTAGTAGAGGATGAGAATTTATCACTTTGTTTGTTAGAATTAGGCTTTACACTGAGTATGTATTTCTTGACACAAAAAGCATCATCAAATTCTACTTAGTATCCTTTTAGGCCCTCTTTAACCATATAGAAATCTCAGTAGAAGAGCCTTCACATAATAAGCAATTAGTAGGTTCTTGACAGACATGGAATCATTAGGAATCTTGTTTTTCAGTGCAAGAAATATTACTTTGAAATCCTTTATCCTTTCCTTACTTTCCATTCTCATATTAGATAGATGCATGATCAATACCTCTATGTTTTTATCATCCCAAATATTATCTAGAAAGGTAGTTTCAAATTCTTCCTATGATGTGATACTTTAAGGGGGTTGCGCAAATGCCAAGTTGTAACTCTTACTTTGAAGGTATACATAAATAACCAACAACCCACATCTTTATGATGCACACTTTTATATCTAATAGCCATCATAACAGTGTTAATATGATCTTCTGCTAGTTTTTTATAGTCTCGGTCAAATTTAGGGAAGAATTTATGAGGACTTTTTGGAAGAGGATATTGTGCACCTAGGACAACCAAAATATATTGATTGAGGTGTGGAGTGGTAGGTTTATTGACTTGATTAACTTGTTTTTTTCCCTGGTTATTAGCCAATCATGGAGAAACCTAATAATCAGATGAATCTGAAGATGAATAAATGTCTTCACTGGAGGGAACTTCAAGAGAAGAGGATGAACTAGGTGGATAAGGAGGTGGACCAAAATATCGTAGAAGAGGAGGTTGGGTAGATTCCATGGAAGTTGGTTCAATCGATGCTTATTGATGAAGATCAATGTTACCTATCAAAATGTCATGTAATATATTATTAGGGGTACTAGAAGTTTGGGAAATGCTTGCCTAGGAATTAAACACTCTAGGTTCCTCTAAAGTTAATAAAATTTTGAAATAATCATCTTTCGATATATATTTCTCCTTCTGGCCTCTCTTGAGTCCTAGAAAGAAGTTCTCGATATCTTTGGAGACACTTGTCAATCTCAAATTGGACACAGAAATGGGTTTTAGTCATGGGTTTGTTGGTCGTTTTCTCAAGAATATGTTCAAGCTTGGGACTAGGGGAAGTTTCATTAATGGGAGGGTTTGATTGAATTCTAGTGACAATAGGGGAGAAAACAATTTGCCTTTTATGACTACCCTTAGCCATTTAAAATTTGATTTTCCCTCCTTCTAGCACGAATTTGTTGACACGGGCTTTTTGACATTTTTGAATAAAGGGGATGTGGCCTAGACAAAGGCTCTTTAGATAGACGAAGCCATTTAAAGTAGACACTCATGCATTGTGAAAGGCTTTGTTAGCCTATTATTCTCTTCCTCTTACGAAGAAAAGAACCTAGTGAAACCTATAGTTATCTAATTATTATATCTACATGAATCATAAACTATTCTTATATTAGTATGTCTAATAAATACTTTCACTAATTTAAGATTATGCCATATGAATAATTATACTAATAATAAAAGAAGTACAATACAACAAGAAAGAAAACCAAAGCCTTGTGTAACTAGTGAAAATAATGAATAATAAATTATATTATCTTTCACTATGCATCACTGATGCAACCTGTAAAATTGATTTTAAATTATATATGAAATTATAATTTAAAATTATTGATAATTCTTATCTCTCTCTCTCTCTCTCTCTCTTCTATCTATATATATATATATTATATATAATATATATATATATATATATATATATATATATATATATATATATATTATATATATATATATATATATATATATATATATATATATATATATATATATATATATATATATAATATATAGATATATATAAGCATTAGCCAATGGAAACAGTTCAAATCCAAACACTTACAAATATCAATATGTAATAAGTTCTATATTCGCAATAAACTTTTCAAGCATTCACCCCCAAGCGCCGCCCCACCCCATTCTCCTATTAGATAGATCCATGATCAATACCTCTATATTTTTATCATCCCAAATATTATCTAGAAAGGTAGTTTCAAATTCTTCCTATGATGTTATACTTTAAGGGGGTTGCGCAAATGCCAAGTTGTAGCTCTTACTTTGAAAGTATACAGAAATAACCAACAACCTACATCTTTATGATGCACACTTTTATGCCTAATAGCCATCATAATAGTGTTAATGTGATCTTTTGCTAGCTTTTTATAGTCTTGATCAAATTTAGGGAAGAATTTATGAGGACTTTTTGGAAGAGGATATTGTGCACCTAGGACAACCAAAATATATTGATTGAGGTATGGAGCGATAGGTTTATTGACTTGATTACCTTGTTTTCTTTCCTGGTTATTAGCCAATCATGGATAAACCTAATAATTAGATCAATCTGAAGATGAACAAATGTCTTCACTGGAGGAAACTTCAAGAGAAGAGGATGAAATAGGCGGAGAAGGAGGTGGACCAAAATATCGTAGAAGTGGAGGTTGGGTAGATTCCATGGAAGGTGGTTCAATCAATGCTCATTGATGAAGATAAATCTTACCTGTTAAAATGTCATGTAATATATTATTAGGGGTACTAGAAGTTTGGGAAATGCTTGCCTAGGAATTAAACACTCTAGGTTCCTCTAAAGGAAAGTTAATAAAATTTTGAAATAATCATCTTTGAATATATATTTCTCCTTCTGGCCTCTCTTGAGTCCTAGAAAGAACTTCTTGATATCTTTGGAGACACTCGTCAATCTCAAATTGGACACAAGAATGGGTTGTAGTCATGGGTTTGTTGGTCGTTTGTTCAAGAATATGTTCAGGCTCAGGACTAGAGGAAGTTTCATTAATGGGAGGGTTTGATTGAATTCTAGTGACAATAGGGGAGAAAACAATTTTCCTTTTATGACTACCCTTAGCCATTTAAAATTTGATTTTCCCTCCTTCTAGCACAAATGTGTTGACACAGGCTTTTTGACATTTTTCAATAAAGGGGATGTGGCCTAGACAAAGGCTCTTTAGATAGACCAAGCCATTTAGAGTAGACACTCCTGCATTGTTAAAGGCTTTGTTAGCCTATCATTCTCTTCCTCTTACGAAGAAAAGAACCTAGTGAAACCTAAAGTTATATAATTATTATATGTACATGAATCATAAACTATTCTTATATTAGTATGTCTAATATATACTTTCACTAATTTAACATTATGCCATATGAATAATTATACGAATAATACAAGAAGTATAATACAACAAGAAAGACAACCAAAGCCTTGTGTAACTAGTCAAAATAATGAAAAATAAATTATATTATCTTTCACTATGCATCACTGATGCAACCTGTAAAATTTATTCTAAATTATATATGAAATTATATAATTTAAAATTATTGATAAGTCTTAATTCTATATATATATATAATATATATATATAGATAGATATATATATATATATATATATACATATACATATACATATACATATACATATACATATACATACATACATACATACATACATACACACACACACACACACACACACACACACACACACACACACATATATATATATATGCATTAGCCAATTGAAACGGTTCAAATCCAAACACTTACAAATATCAATATGTAATAAGTTCTATATTCGCAATAAAATTTTCAAGCATTCACCCCCAAGCGCCACCCCACCACCCGCCCCCCACTTTACTCTAAAAAATGAGGTTTTATATACATGATGATAAGCCCATCAATACTCTAAACTAAATCTTCCAATTAAAAGCTACTTTTTCAAAAAATGTAATTCATTGTCTTGACTTCCTAGTCGAACTACAACTATTTAAAATAAATAAACATGATTGAATAATAGGGTATCCATTTTAGATTTGGAATAGTTGTGTCGTATCCATAGTAACCAATTTCATGCAAACCAAGACCAACATCTCATGAATGAAGAAAACTTTTACAAATTGAGAAAATGATATTAATAATCAACATTTGTTATCAAAATAAGGTTTCTATATAATATTTGGTTATGTGGAGACCTTTATGATTAGAAAACAAAATCAAATATAAAACATACCTTGAAAATCTTAGATATCGAAAAGTAGAGAATTAATAGGACCTTTATTTAGTACAGTTTGAATCATGTGTATCTAAAGTAATGACCACTTTGAGATTAGGTGATTTATTTATTACTTGTGTGTCCATAAACTATTTTTTTCTCTAACCTTGAATACTTTTGATCATTTTGATTATTCCTAAATTAATTAATCAATATGAGCTAATCATTCTTCTATATAAGCTGGTTATTACAGTGCTCAAGACAAGGTACCATAACCAAATATTTTTTACGACAATACATGTCATATATAGACTTAAGAGAGCCAATCTTGCTCTGAGGATGCTTATTGAAATTATTGTCGGAGGTAGGCTAGTGCATATAACATGAGTGAAGGACCCAGGCTGATTCGACATTGCTATTGTAGATCGGTGGATCAACATCGGTGATGGTATAAGACAAGGGACGGACCCCCGGGACTATGCGATGAGTGATTGTGATATGTCGCATCGCAATGTCACATTGCAGCGATAAAAGGGCGATAATACATGCACATGCAACCGCCAGATCCGATGGGTTTTATAAACATGGCTTCATAATGTTTGAGTTGCACCGTAAAGGGCTTTTTCGTGTATTGGCACATATTGGGATAAAAAACGAAATACAAAGTAAAAATCCCCCAAATCAATAAAGCAAACCCGAAAGCGAATTATAAACATTGCGCATGATATTTGAGTTCCGCAAAAGCGGGATTTCGAGTGGGCCTTGGGCACAAAGCGATATTGGGTTGGCTTTGCCTGCTTCCACACACTGGTCGACACGTGGCTAGTGGAGGAGAGAGGAAAACCACTTTTTGGGTGGGTAACCCCCGTACTCCTAAGCTGCCCAAAATTGAATATTGACTGTTGATCGGAGATCCCATACATCAACGATGAGGATTGCGATAGCTGCTAAAGGCAGACACGATGCGATATTAGGGCGATTTCGATATAATTTCAAGTCCGATAGAAAGAGTTCAGTCGGGTTTTTCATGTTTTCCAGTGTATTTTGGATTTTACCCAAAAAAACTTATGCAATGTGATATAACACCTGATGGTGGACCCGATAAGGATTTTAGGGGTGATTGAATGTGATTCCACATCCGAAAATCATGCCCGATAGTGTATTTTGCAGACATTCTCTATGTAATGGGATTTTCTCAATTTTTGGGCTTTTTCCTATGAGAAGGCCTCGAAACCTCTGTAACCACTCCTGATCATCATGCCATGCTACGAGCAGGCATTTTTACAAGGAATGATGCATTTTGAAGCCACAGAGCTGCAGAGCCAGATGGCCAATTTAACTGATAGGGAGCAAAGAAGCTCCAGATCTGTAGAGGGATAATGAATCACAGAGAAATTGTTGAGGTAGCTGAAAATTTGGAAAGGTACCTCAAAGGAGGCAAAGAGTTCAATTGAGAGAAATGGAGAGCAGAAAGAGCGAAAAAGAAAACATGTAGAGCAGCTGAGGGAGTCTTTGGAGTCACTTCGAGGTCAAGTGAAAATCCAAAGACCTGAAAGTTGCAGAAATCCAAAGCTATAGCCAGAAAGCCGAGAGCTGCAGAGCTAGGGGATAAGATGGTGGTCTGAACCCATTGTGTTTAGTGAAAACCAGTGGATTTAAGCATGGAGGTTGTAAAAGAACTTAGACCATAATCGCAGAGAGCCTAGTTGAGTTGACTAGAGCTCAAGGAGATGTAGCCCAATAGTTTTGGGTGAACTCCATATCAAATTGTTGTTTTGTGTGTGTTTTATTGCTAAATTGTATCTACTATTTTATTTGTTGTTATATGTTTTATATAATCTCAACCAAATAAATTTAAAATACACAAATAGTTTAAAAACAAACATAAGCATACACCTTATTTTCAAGCACATATTTAATTCCACATTGGTTAATCATATAGAGTTGGGAATATTTAAGCTTTGGAAGTGGAAGAAGTGCGTGTAAGTTAGACAAGAAACCTAAGTGCCCAATTTTTAGATCAAGTGGCAACAGAGCTTGAGATTGATTAACCTCACCTTCAAGAAGGTTATATCAGAATGCTTGATTAACCGAGCAAAGATTGCTTGTCTAAAAGTTGTTTAAATAATCAGAGGTTGATTGTATGCTTGTTTGCACACTAACTATTTTCTGAGTTTGCAGGGGTGAAAGGAAAGCTATTGATAGCTTAATCCAAGAAGGACAAGAAGGAAGAAGGCCTAAAGGCATTCTTCTATCCCAAAGGGCCTCAAGGCAATCCTTGAAGCACAAGAGGCTTGCCGCAAAATGTTGTTGAATAAGCTCTTTATTAACCTTATTTGAAGTTCTTTTGTTTATTTGGATAATGACAACTTCTGCAAGTGTATCCTCAAATTCCTCCTTCATCACAAGATTCTTTGATGGAGACATGAGGCAATACTTGTTCATCATGATGGACAATGTGAGAGAAATGTATCAGGATGGATGGAAGAGAAGCATACTTAGAGAGTAGTTGAATTACGTGGAGGAAGAGAAGCAGATGCTTTCTGACAAATTGTAGGAAATGGAGAGGCAAATTCATATTGCAAATATGAACTTGAAGAAGATGCATGAGTTGGATTCCTAGCTCTTTGTTGCCAAAGAAGCCTTGGTCAAGTATTAACTTGAAGAAGAGGTAAATAGTTCTTGTTTGTCTTCAAATTCTTCTAAGAATGCTTATATTGGTTCTTTTGAAAAACATACTAGAGGCATAGGTTCCAAGGTAATGTCCAAGATGGGCTATGCAAGAAAAGGCTTGGGCAATCATGCACAAGGTATTGTTGAGCCAATAGTGGTTGAGGAAAGGCCTAAGTATTTGGGTCTTGGCTATGGATAGTCTTATGGAGAGAGTTCCAAAGCTACCATGAAGGCCATTGAAACAGTCCCAAGAAGGAGTTTCATTTCATGTCCTCTACCTCAGAAGTTTGGAGATTGTATTCAGGAGGAATGCAATAGCTTGAAACATCATTTGGAGGATCCAGGTGTTCAGAAGCACACACTTGAACTAGAGAGTTGTGGAAACTCTAAAAGCCTTAAAGAGATTGATGGTGTTCTAGATGGAGTTGCTTCTTGATTCAATTCACCTCCTCATGAATTTAAAAGAGGTGAAAGAGCAAGGTATAAATCTGGTTCTAAACATATCCATTTTGATTTAGCAAAGCATGATAAATTTCCACATAGATATGGGAAAAGAATTGGATTTTCCTTTTGTGGATTGGATAACAATGATGTTTCTAGATGTTGGAAGAGAATGGCCACATATAGGAAAATTTTGAAGGAAAAGAAGCAAAAAGCCAATGGTCCATTGGACAAGGAAAATCATGCTATCAAGAGGATGCACATGTGTTTCACATACTACCATAAGAAAGGGCAGCTTGTTGAAAGGTGTTCGACTCTAAATCTAGCAATGCTTCCACAAAAGCTGAAAAAGGTGGAAAGAGAAGATGGAAGAAATGGAAAGGAAGATTTCATGAATAATGTGTCTCAGGATGATTCACATGTTGATGCTGATGTGCAGATAAAGGGATGACCTTTGAAATGGATTGGTAAGAAATGGCTTGAGTTCTTATCCAATTAAGATCGCATGTCTATTGATGCATCTACTTGCATTTTTGTGTTAATGGAATGCAAGTTGCAAGTTTCTACCAAGAATGTGAATGGGAAAGTTGAGCAAGAGGCTCACTTTGTTGCTGCAACATTATATTTCATTTCAACTTCGAAAGTACAGTGTGCTTAAGTGAAAGATGAAGGATGAAATGCATGAATCAGCATGAGATGCATGAATACAGGGATGTTGATGCTTTCCTTGTATTTGGACATGTATGTGTAATTAACTTGAAGGGCTAATTGCTTTAAACACGCATGAAATGTTGACTTGGGAGAAGTTAACTTGGTCTCCAAGATGGAGATAATGTTGAAGTGTTTCATCTTTTGAAAATGAGTTCTAATGGTCTTTTTTCTTCTCTCCTACACGCTTGACTTGAAGGGTCATTTGTTTTAAGGGCATGTTTTGTGGGCTTGTTTTCTAGTCCATCATTTGTATGCATATTTTGTCAAACAGGAACAAATGGAAGTTTTGTGGAGCAGGTGTACTTCACATTTGTGAGAGCCACCTTGGATCAAGGATCAAGGTAGAGAAGTTCAAACTACCTTCTATGACCATCTCACCAGGAGTTCTGAAAGAAGGCAAGGAGGAAGATAGTTCTTCTTAGGAGGACCAGCATACCCAAGAAGGAAAGTGGCCAAAGGCTTTGGTTCAAAGGCACTATGCAAGGCAAGTGTATGGAGGCTGGAAGAAGAGGATGTTGTTACTCTCATTTACTATTCAAATTAGTATATCAGTATTTTGGAGACCAAAAGTTCTTTTGTGGGAAGGCGTGATCCAAAATGGATTTTGGATAGTCCTAAGTCTAAATGTTCCTCACATGGGAAAATGAAAGTCCAAGGAAGTTCCTGGAAATAGCCCCATTGCAGAGATCATCTCATTCTGAATCTATTGCAACTTGAATGGGAAAAAATGGACTTATGATGTAGAAGTTATCGCAGAAAAAAGATTCCCTTTGTTCTTTAGAAAAAGAGCAAAAATCCCCTAAAATGGGAAAAAAACCCTTATAAAGGGAAATCGCATTGGAGAGGGTCCAAGAGCAGACTTAAGCAGAAAGGGGAAGAGACACCTGATTGCTGATCCTCGACATATCGGGTCAGAGACAAGTTAGTGCATATAACATGAGGGAAGGAGCTAGGCTGATGCAAAATTACAATTGCTGGTCGAAGAATCGACATCGGCGATGGCATAAGACAAGGGACGAACCCCCAGGGCTATGTGACGAGTGATTGTGATATATTGCATCACAACATCACATTGCGGCGATAAAAAGGGTGATAATATATGCACATGTGACCGTTGGATCTGATGGGTTTTATAAACCCAGCTTCATAATGTTTGAGTTCCACCATAAAGGTATTTTCTATTTATTGGTGCATTTCGGCATAAAAACCGAAATATAAAGGAAAAAGCCCCCAAAGAAATAAAGTGGACCCAAAAGGGAATTATAAACATGGCACATGATATTTGAGTTCTGCAAAGGTGGGATTTTGGGTGGGCCTCTAGCAGAAAGCGGTATTGGGCTCGCTCCGCCCGCTTCCACACACTGTTCGACACGTGACTGGCGGAGGAGAGATGAAAACCGCCTTTTCAAGCAGGTAACCCCCGTACTCCTAAGCCGCCTGAAATTGGATATCAACCGTTGATCAAATATCTCGTAGATTGATGGTGGGATTTCGATAGCAGCCAAAGGCGGATGTGATGCAATATTAGGGCAATTTCGATATAATTTCAAGTCTGATAGAAAGAGTTATGTCCGGTTTTTCACGTTTTCCTGTGTATTTTGGATTTTACCAAAAAACACTTATGCGATGTGATATAACACCTAATGGTGGACCTGATAGGGATTCGAGGGGTGATTGAATAGGATTCCATGTCTAAAAATCATGCCCGATAGTGTATTTTGCAAACATTCTCTGTGTAATGGAATTTTCTCAATTTTTCGGTTTTTGCCTATGAGAAGGCCCTGAAACCTTTGTAACAGCTCCTGATCATCATGACACGCTACAAGTAGGTGTTTTTATAGGAAATTATGCATTTTTAAGCCATGGAACCACAGAGCCAGATGTCCAATTTAACTAACAAGGAGCAGAGAAGTCGTACAACCGTAGAGGGATAATGAATTGCAGAGAAATGGCTGAGGTGGCTGAAAAGCCAGAAAATTACCTCAAAGGAGGCAAAGAGCTCAATTTAGAAAGAAGGAGAGTAGAGAGAGTGAAAAATAAAATGTATAGAGTAGCTGAGGGAGTATTTGGAGTCACTTGGAGGTCAATTGAAAAGCTAGACAACTGAAAGTTGCAGAAAGCTGAGAGCTTCAGAGCCAGGGGATAAGATGGTGTTATGAACCCATTGTGTTCCATGTAAACCAACGGAGTTAAGCATGGAGATTGTAAAAGAACTTAGACCATAATCCTAGATAGCCTAGTTGAGTTGACTAGAGCTCAAGGAGATGTAGCCCAAGAGTTTTGGGTGAACTCCATATTAAATTCTTGTTCTCTGTGTGTTTTATTGCTGCATTGTATCTACTTTTTTATTTGTTTTTATATGTTTTATATCAGCTCAAGCTAATAAATTTAAAATACACAAATAGTTTAAAGAAAACATAAGCATACACCTTATTTTCAAGCACATATTTAATTCCACATTGGTTAATGATATAGACTTGGGAATATTTAAGCTTTGGAAGTGGGAGAGGTTCTTGTAAGTTAGATGAAGCCTAAGTGCCCCATTTTCAGATCAAATAGCCAGCTTGTAATACTTTGTATGCAGTTCACTTATCGACAAAGTGACCTCCACAAGGTTCATCATGGGCAAATTTTAAGATATTAAACACCTCTTCCTCTCCTACACAACTACGAATAATGATATTTTCTCTAGTGTAAAAGAGGTTTCCTTGGATCCAGGAATATGCAATGCTTTCCTGAATGATATTCTTGTTTTCACGAGAAGATAAGTGAGGTGGTAATTTTCTAGTGACTAAATAGTTAACTATGTTAGCAAACCATGGAAATTTTGTTGACACAACAAAAATATGTTCGTCAGGAAAATCATCATACACATGAATTGCTTCACTAGGATTATTTAATCTTGAAATATAATCTACAACTACATTTGACTTTCCTAGTCTATCAAAAATGGTAATATTAAATTCCCGTAATAATAGAAAACACCTAGTCACTCTACCGCTAGTTAACGGTTTATTCAGCAAATATCTTGTAGCAGAATGGTTAGTATGTAAAAAAACTTCATATCCTATAATATAATGCTGAACTTATTAATGGAAAAAATTACAGCTAAAAATTATTTCGCAGTAACCGTATAACTGAGTTCAGCAGGTGATAAGTTTCTACTAATGAAATAAATAGCGTATGATTTCTTTTCTTCTTCTTGTCCTAAAGTTGCACCTATAACAGTATTTGAGGAATCAAAGGAAATATGGAATGGCAGGGACCAGTTTGGTCCTCTCAATATTGGTGCCTAAACTATTTTTTCCTTCAATGTCTCAAAAGACTGTTGGAAAGCCGTGAACCAAGAAAACTCACTATCTTTAGCCAAAATTCAGAAAAGAGGGGTAGCTATCCTTGAGAAATTCTCAATGAATCTCCTATAGTAGCATGCATGTCTTAGAAAACCTCTCACTTCCCTTTGAGTTTTGGCTATAGGAAGACTCGAAATGACTTCTATTTTTGCAAGGCCAAACTGGATACCTTTGTCAGAAATAAGCTGGCCAAGAAACACTCTTGCCTTGCATATCAATTTGCATTTCGTGTTGCTCAAGGAGAGATGAGCTTCTTGGTAGTGAAGAATCACTTTTTCTAGATTCTTGAGGGCTTCCTGAAATGAATCATGAAACACAGAGAAATCATCCACATAGATTTCTACACATTCAAGGTCAGCAAAAATAGCCAAGATTACCCTTTGAAGGGTAGTTGAGGCATTACATAGCCCAAAGGGAAGCACTCGGTAAGAAAATGTACCCCATGGACATGTAAAAGTGGTTTTGTCTTGATCCTTGGGTGCTATCTGTATCTAGTTATATCCGCTAAAGTGGTCTAGAAAAGAAAAGTACTTCTTACCAGCAAGGGTATCAAGTACCTGATTGATGAAAGGAAGGAGTAAGTAATCTTTGAGAGTGGCTTTATTCAATTCTCTATAGTCAATACAAATGCACCATCAACCATCTTTATTCGGGAATAATATTAATGGAGAGACCCACTGGCTCTTAGAAATGGGATAGATAAAATCAACATCTAAGAGTTTTTACTATTCTTCTTTTACAGTATCTCTTAGAGCTGGGTTCACTCACCTTTAAGGTTGTTGGAAAAGTCGAGCTCCATATTGAATATAGATATGGTGTGTACAAGTTTCAAGAGGGATGCCTTTCATATCTTCATAACCCCATGCAAAGGCATCAATATGGTTTTGAAACAAATTCACAAGCTACTCTCGTTGAGAAGGATCCAAGTCAAAACTAATATACAAGGATTTACTTGGACTAATTCAACAAGATTAGTATCAGGCTCAAGAGTGCACAAGGGTGTTGCTAGAGATGGTGATGATGGGGGTAGAGATTCATATCCTTCCTGAAAATATAGACTAAAAATATGACTTAATGACTTGAAATTAGGCATGGTGTCTAGATTGTTGAGGAAGTCTTGAATCTCTCCTTCTTGTGAGGACTTAGCATTATGATGTATCAAGGAAATAGGCTGAGTCTTCTCATCAGTATTGTAGTCTAACCATAAAGTGTCTCGGAGCTCCTGAATAGATTTACCAGGTAGATAGAGGGTGACTTTCTTTTTGGAATCTCCCTGGGAAATATACATATCACCTAAACGACATCCGATATAAGCATCGACCGTAGCAAGCCATGGTCGTCCCAAGATCAAGGGATGCCCTCTCATAGGGTTCTTTGGTTGAAGCACAATGAAATCTGTAGGGTATTCCAAAGAATCTAAGGAAATGACCACATCATCCAATACTCCTTCTCGTTTGATTTTAGATCTATCTTCTAGTTCAAGCACAATGGGAGTAGGATGAATATGGACCAGTCCAACTTGATCCATGGTTTTCTTGGTCATAACATTAATGGCTGCCCCTAGGTCTATAAGTACATTGGAGACAAGAACATCACCTATCTAAATAGAGGCAACAGGGTTTCCAGGGTCGATATATTTTTCCATGTGCACACATCCCGTCATTAACTTTGCTGCTCTATAAACAAATTGAATGGTTTGGGGTTACAATACTCTCCTTCTTGTCTTCTTGAGACAAAGTTCCCTAATGAGTTTTATAAAGTGGGGATCTCTTTGATAGCTTGGATCAAAGGTACCCTTATGAAGTGGTTCCTAAGCTCATAAGCCAGCCTAGACTCAGGAATGGGGTCTTTCTTCTCCACAACTAACTTCTCTAGATAGGGAGGTCGGTTGGAAGAAGATGACAAGGGCTCAGAATGTACAGGGATAGGCTAAATGGTGTCATGTTTTTCAGAATGGTCAAGAGTTTCCACCTCTCCTTTCTCATTGATAATAACCATGAGCTTCTTTTGATTCTCTGAGGTAACTACCTTCCCTGATCTCAATTGGAGATCATTGACTCCAACTGGCATAGTTTGAAATTTGGGTGAAGAAAGCGAGGTCATAGAATGTATCATTTGCACCACTTTATTATTGTGGTCGGGTAAAGGTTGAGCAGGCAGCTAAGAAGGTCGCAATGGTGGAGGTAGCAGTAATGGTGGCATAGGTTGACTCAGCTAAGGTAATGATGGTTAAGGCATTGGGTAAGGTGCATATGTAGGAGGGCATGATTTCATAGGTGCATGATAGGAACTATGTGAATGATCTGAATGGTTTGGCCATCTCCATCCTTGTTGCCAAGATTAGGTGGGTTTTCCATATTGATATTGATTCGCATGCTGCCAATGCTGAGAGTGACCAGTGTTAGGATAGGAATATGAATGTGCAGTATAACCAAAAAATTGCGGTGGAGATTCATGAACCATATCTACACTTACCTGAGGTCAATTTCTTCTTGCTCCCATAGCATGCAATGATTCGGCTTCAGGTTGTCCCCCCTCCAATACCATTTTAAGCCAAGGTATAGGGGGAAATTTATCCGTACCATGGTTATCTACACAAATTGCACATTTATTAGTTTCTTTAATATCTAGAGGACATTCTCTTAAAGGATGCTTTCTTCTACATTTAGGACAGAAAATAGAAAATATCTCTTGCTCTTCTAAGTATCTGTTGAAACTTTAAAGAGTCTATTTATTTACTAACAATATTCATTATTTCAATTTTCATATTGTCCATTTTGTTTTCTAATCCAATAATCATAGCATCAGTAGATTTGTTTTTTTTGTTTTTATTCTGAATTCCTTTACTGGATCTATATTGATTCCTCGATAATTTCCTGTACAAGTCACAGATCTGATCAAAAGTATTTTGAGAAATATCTCCTTGTCTTAACAAATTTAAATTATTTCTAGTATCTTCAGTGAGCCCACATAAGAACAAGGTTCTAATGGTACTTGGATAAAATTTGTGCTTTGACCTCTGAAGGATATACAAGAACCTCTCCAAGTAGTTGTCTAAAGAATCATCATCATTTTGCACAATAGTAAATATTTCATCTTGAATATCTCTAGTTTTAGAATATTCCTGATATTTTGACAAGAACACTCTCTTCATTTTCTTCCAAGAAGATATAGTGTTTCCTCCTAGTCCCATGAACCAGTTGAGTGTTGCGTCCTTGAGGGTTGCAAGAAACAACTTTAACTTCTAGGCATTCGATGAATAATCATAACTTCTACACAAAATATCAAACTCAAATAAGAAAGAGTTTGGGTCATCATGTACCTTACCATAAAAATGAGGAAGAGCTGATGGTGAAATGTTTTTCATTTGTACTTGTGTATCAAGATCCACAATTGGGAATTCGAAAGTGGATTGTTCCTCATTTACCTGATTTTCACCAGTTCCTTCTGCATGGTCTTCCATATCTGCCATTGTTGTTATTCCACCTGAACCACTCTTAATAGGCTAAGAAGGCTAACTATGGATTCCAACAGTCCGTTTCTTCCCCTTTATGGGTTGTGTCACACCTGAACCACTGCTTCCAGGGCCTAGGTTGACTCTTCCTGCGTGATGAGTCTAAGTTTTTTTGGACTTTCTGTGTGCAAAATAAGGCCCAAATGTGACTTTTGGTTTCAGATTTGTCAGTGTTTCTTTGGCCCCTACCTATTTTAGCCATTAATTTCAAAAAATGACAAAACAAAATTCAAATAAAAACTACAAGTTTCAAAAATTAAATCGAAACCTATAAATTCCTTCAAACAATAGAAGCACATTGCAGAAAAAATAATAGCAGAGCTACCCCTATTGAAAAAAATGGAAAATTATTATGAATTCAAATTGCCTCTCCGGCAACAATGCCAAAATGTTGGGTGCGTGAATTGTGCTTGAACAAACTCCTCAACACTTAATTGTCAACCCGAGGGTTTCGTAAACTTAGAGAAAAAGCATAGGCAATGAAAAAAATGATATGAACTTTTCCTATCTCTAATCCTACTTGTTAAAGGAAATGTTTTGTAGAATTAGACAGAAATTAATCGGGAAGATAATTGACACCAAACCAACTCTAGTGCTAGAATGTAAAAGACAATTTGCATGTAAATCAAGTAAAGAAATTCCACACAACGTAAACAGTTCTAAATGTTGTAATGAAATGATAGGTTTATCTTCAGATGGATAGCTAATAGTCTTCCAAGTAGGCCCTTGCAGAATTCTGTCTTCCTCTTGATCTTCTTTCCACACAAACAACTTGTCCTTGCACAGTTACAATCTGCTTGCACTAGTGCAGGTACATTATCTTTGTGTAAAAGTATATACGACCTTCCTTACTAAAGAATTATGTCTTAGTGGAGGTACTCTAAGCCTAAGGGATTAGAGCACTCTGTTTCTGTGATAAGAGACTAGCTCTTGCACTGAAGTAGATCTTCATTCACCTCGTTTCCAAGTTACTTTCAAAAAGACTAAAAGGTGTGCTTGAAAACAATTGCAACTGTAAACGAAATTCTAAAGTCAATAATCTGTGAAAAGGGAGATGCTTCAATTCATTAAACCTTGCAAAGGAAGTAAACTTCATGAAATAAAATCACTTCAAAAGAATTCAACAATAGTCTAAGTGTTTTTCATGTGTTATCTAACTTTAGTAATCCATTCGAAGATGCTTATGTTCTTTGCAAGTATAATATTTTTATGATGATTTTATACAACTGCTTCTAGATCCCCTTAAGGATGTACATTTAATACTGAAGACAACTACTAAATTAATGATTCATTCACTTACATAACAACTGGAAATAATATGCAGAGAAGTAATTCAGTATTCGCTGGAAAAGAATGATTAAACCAAAGTGCACGCAACAACATGCACTAGTGCAGGAAGGAGTTCTCTACACGATATGATAAAAAATGAGTTAAAATAGAGATTGAGAATAAAAGTAATGCAAGGAAGATATCTCATAAACAAAGTAAACACAATGAACTCTCAAACCACATATCTGTTTCACATGTTATCTAAAAAAGGTATTTTAAATCATAACTTGAAAGATAAAGATTAAAACTATAACATCACACAACTGCAAACGAAATATCCACACCTTCTTTCGGAATAACGAAAGCACGAGGGGTAAACAAGCTAGGTTGGCTGGGCCCTAGCCCACTAGATCGTTCCCCTTCTAAGGAAAAAAAAATCTTAGCACTTCAAAAGATACATCAAAGATAAACTAGACGTTGTGTATGCAAATCATGGAAGTTCTCTTGTATTACTTGATTTGGAAAATATACATGACAGAGCAGTACAACCCCAGACCTAAGGCAATAACCAGATTACATAAACAAAATTACAATCGATGATTCCTTCTTACTAGCCTCATATTGCATATATCTATATTATATATATCCTTTCGGCTATAGCCATTTTCACTAATTACAGACATTTCTTTGTTCAAGACTTTCGGTTGAACAAAATTAGAAACCAAAATCACAAACTTGGCCAGAAGTTATAATACACATGAATCTCACTTGGCCATAACCTAACTTTGGAAAATATTCCCTGATTGCATGCCACCTGTTATCATGCTTCAGTTCATCAACAACTAAACTCAGAGTTAAGCATCGAGACCCATCCTCAAGGAAGATTTGGCTTCTCAGAAATCTCGGACAGTCTTTGTGGCGGTGCAGGAATCTACCTGCACTAGTCATACTCATTCATAATTAATACTATGTTCCATGGTTACTCTACGAAATTAATATCAGTTACAAGAGATATGTAAATAAGCATCACACACACACACACACACACACACACACACACACACACAAGCGTTAACCTATCAAAATAGTTCAAATCAAAACACTTACAAATATCAATATGTAATAAGTTCCATAGCCACCAAAAAATTTTCTAGCATTCTCGGCAACCCTGTCACGCGCGTGCCCCCCCCCCCCCCCCCCCCCTCTTTACTCTCAAAACTGAGGAATTATGTACATGATGATAATTCAATCAATATACTAAACTAAATATTCCAAATAAAAGATAGATTTTCAAAAATATAATTCATTATATTGACTTCCCTGTCGAACTACAACTATTTGATATTCACGTAATATTTTGAACAATTGTGTTGTATCCGTAGTAACCACTTTTGTGCAAACCAAGACCAACATCTAATGAATGAGGATGACCTATTTAAAAATTGATAAAATGATATTAATAATCGATATTTGTTATCAAAATAAGAATGCTATATAATCTTTGATTATGTGGTGACATTTATAATTAGAAAAGAGAATCAAATATAAAACATATATTGAAAATATTTGATCATGAAAAATAGAGAATTAATAGGAACTTTATTTATTATATTTTGAGTGAGGTGTATCTGTAATAATGACCACTTTGACATTATGTGATATAATTATTATGTTTACTTCCATAAATTGTGCTTTCTTCTTAGACCCTGAATACTTCTGATCAATTTAATTATTCCTAAGTTGCGTAAGCATTCTAAGTTGATTTTTCTCGTGTATAAATTGGTTAATAAAATGCTCAAGACAAGGTACCATAGCCAAATATTGTTGATGCCAATACATGTCATGTATAGACTTATTAAAGTCAATATTTCTCTAAGGATGTTTATCAAAATTATTATCTCCAACCTAATTGTAATTACAAGAATCAACAAATATGAAGCTATCACCTAAATGATGTTGATTTTTCTTTGGTAGAGGTTTGATAAGATACTCCATATCAACATAAACTTCCTTGACAAGAACTTTTCACCCATATTACGCCTTGCCCTAGATATATTTCTTTTTACTCTTCAGCTGAGACTGAGGATTAGGGTTTGAATGACTAATTTCTTTTTCTTGTGTAGGTTCAAAATGAAGGTATGGTTTGAGAAATTTGGTTTCACCTCTTCCCTAAATTCAGGTTCTAATTCAATGTAGTGAAACTCATATTTCTGTTCCATGCTTCATGTAATATGAACATGAACCATTTCAAGAGATTTAACCCTAGTATTGTTAGAAAATTCTAAGCCATTAGAGTGGCACTACTCATTAGTGAAAAAATCATCAATATTGTGAGACTTAGATGAGGTTCGACTAACTGGTTGAAGATTGGATCAAACCCTAGGGGTGACTTCTGGTTGTTTTATAGCATGGGGTTTATCAAAACCATTGGTAAGAAGAAACATGTCCCATGTATCACTAATGTTGTCTAATTAGTTTTTTATGAAAATGCAAAACAAACCATGGTGAGAAAAAGATTGGTCAATGTTCTTGCATTTATATTGGTATACTTTAGCCATCTTGGAGAGACTCTTATGTAAATAGAATTGGAGACTAAGCTTAAAGCCTAAAAATGAAACAAGCAAGAGTATGTGTTACATAAAGAAAATCTACCTTCACAAGGGATAAAGCTCCAAACAAAATACAACAAATCTTTTTATCTGGGTTTAAGAAAATTAATTGCCATACCTTTAACATTATACACACAATTTTTGGAAGCAAGAATATTTCACCACGACACATTATGCACTGGAATTTTTTTGACCAATTCTCACTTTCTATGGAGAGACAGGACAACTCTACAATGAAGTCAACATCGACCCATATCTCTACATTTCTAACCATAGATTTTCTGCCACTAAAAGCGGAGGCAAAATATTTCGCCAATTCATTGTTAAAACCTTGGAAGCATTGAACAAAGTCCCACCAACTAACCTCTTGAAACAGAGTTATATATTCCTCGTGTGATTCAATAATTTCACCCTCAATCAACTATTTTTTAATCATAAAAGGCAGTATAGAATATCTAATAAAACCTAGCAGTGATTTTTTTGGAAAGGAGGTAAAATGACTCAAACAAAGTTTCACTCCCTAACCATTATAACACAGTATGCAAGGCAAAGAATCAAAATGGGAATGAAAGGAATGTGGAATGAAAATCTTATTTTATGAATTGAGTAACTGGAAGGAAGTACCATATGTACCTAGTAGAAATGATAATATTTAGAACAATAATGTAACCATAAAGTTCGAGACATGACAACAATGAATGGTGGAACTAGGTGTCAAGAGTTACAATTGTCATTTTGGATAAGTTAAGCTAGGTCATCAAAAAATGCATAATTTAATCATAACAGATCCCATAATATGTACTAATTATTTTCATTAATTAAATCATCACACAATATATCAATATATTTACTTACCTAAGTTTAATTACGCACAAAGATATAGGATGCTGTGTTAAATTTTGACTTTTTGAAGCCATAATACCACAAGAATATAGATCGTGAAGTTTAATAATGCCACCTGATATTCTAAGGTGATGGATTCACAACATTTTACTCATCAAGGAGTATGAACAATTGTGAATACAAGCACCTATGTTATATGTCATATCAAGGCTCGAAAAAAACCAAAGCATTCATAATCCATGAGCTATATAATACATAAACACCATGACTTTGAGCACAATTTTAGCCTATAGTCAATGAAAGGAAATATAAAAAAACACAATGAAAGCATAATGTCACATGTAGGTTTTATTAAATAGCCATGTAGTGTTAGGAGGTTTCTCAAAAGTAGAGGAAAGGGTAAACCAAAGTCAAGGTGAGTGGTTATTTTACTTAAAAGATGGAAATGTATTTTTTTAGATCACCCTCATGTAACCAATATAAAGCCATTTAATAAATTCTATTGTTTTGTTTTTCATATATATGTGGATTCTAGTCACCCTTTTTGTGAAAACCCTAACCAAGGTTTTGGTATCAGCCACATTGTAAAAAGGATGTAAATATTTTTCAATGATAAAATAATAGAATAATGGGGATTAATTCATGGGACATGGATTCTAGAGTTGGGGATGGAATATTGTTGCTTGGGAATGTTATGGTTTCTTGTGCAAATAAGAAACCTGAACTTTAGTACAACCATTAAAGGCCAGCTCGTACATGGAGTAAAGGGATTGGCTCCCAATATTAAATGGGTCGAGGAAAAGTACTTAGATTCATGCTTTCTTAAGAAAAACACAACAAGAAAAAGAGGACAAAATTTATGAAGGGCTGCAACAACAAGGACGCAACAATAAAGGAAGGGGAAGGAATGTTGACCAAGAAAAAGGAGGAGGCATTTAGAAAAAAAGGACTCTCGAACTCCTAAAAGATAGCATTATTATTTAGAGGACAGACGAAGAGGGAGAGAAAATAAGACACAAAAATGTAGGAGAGCATTACAAAGTGGTATTATAAAACGAGAGTTTGGAGAGGAAAGAACATTAGAACAAAAATAGATAGAAAGACCCTGAGTTTAGGAAGCAAAATGAAGTGAGGGTTAGACGCAAACCTACAGACACATCTTCCAGCAAGTAGCAATGAAGCAAAGAGAAGAGAAGAGAGGGGGATTGGTTCTCTGTCCTTGGAGGCTATGAGTTGAGTGCTAGACTTTGGAGCTCTATAAGAACTTGGGTTCCCTGGAGGTTGTGGGTTGAAATAGGATTCTTGGAACCCTATAACATGATGGGTCCCTAAAGGTTGTGGGTTGAGACAAGAGGTCTCTAGAGCCCTGTAACAACTTGGGTCCCTTGAGGCTATGCATGGAATGAAATCTTTGGAGCCCTATAACAACTTGGGATTCCATTAAGGCTATGGGTTCAACTATCTACTCTTGAGACCTATAATAGATTGGGAAGAGACCATCATAAAGCTAAGACAAAGACGAGCTTGAATCACAATTCTTTGTTACTTCGCTGACCAATATAGGGGTTTATGGGCTCCCTAAGAGGGGAAAAAACATTGTATATGTATGAGGGGGTGAGGTTGAGCCTCTATGGAATCCCCATGGAGGTAATAAAGATATAAGAAACAGTGGGGATTGAGGCAAGATGTCATCTAGAGTCCCTGGTATAGATGGAATATTGAGTGTGGTACCACCAACAAGAATTCCCCCTAGACTATAGAATCTAGGTCAGGGGTGACAACTAAAATTAGTAGTGGCGACAACTATCTAAGGTTAAGTGGAAATTCATAGTCCCAGAATTAGTTTCCTTGTAGGCTAAAAGATAAGTATTTGCAAACAAACATGCAAAGAAAGAAAGAAAACAAGCATGCATCAAGCAAACTGAAAGAAAACACTACTCCTAATCCTAAGCTAATGGTGCATGGGCCTGATCAGGTGAAGTGATATTTCCAATGCAGCCATCGGTGCCTTGGTTGACCCATGTTAGTGAAGGCTTGATCTGCGAGGAGCCAAGTTACGCAAACTAGCAGGAAATAAAGATATAACAATGAAGACAACCACACTTTGTGTGTCAAAGTGCCCACGGGACATAAGTGAGTACAAGTGCATGATGGGCAGTCTGTGGACTTATCATGGTTCTGTGTGACACTATGTGCAACTTTGAAGCATAAGCCCACTCTTTACGATGACATGCAAGAAAATGAAAGAAACAAAGATAACTTGTGTCGCACATGAGTGCTTGCAATGTAAGATTCCCCCAATTCATGAGCAATGAGATTGTGTAGTTCAAGTGGAGGAAGTGTGATCTGTTTGTGAGATGGATCTTCAATGCATACAGATGGGTGATGAGGAGCCTTGGTTGATTCAACAATTTCCTGATCAGGAGTGAGACCAACCTCACGATAGTGAGGGCCTAACATAATCATGAGCTTGTGCTGAAGTGCCTTAATAGTCTGTGGGGTTTCAACTTCTTTAACAAATACATCTTCATAGACCGGTGGCTTAAATGGATTAACAACGAGTGAATCAACATCATGATCAGATGATGAGGTGAATAGATCATGACAACCAAGATCAAAAAATTGAGGATGTTGGTCAACATCCTCATGGTTTGATGAATCACGCAAAGGGGTAGATGAGAAGGAAGGATGTTCAACCTCTACATTTCCAGAAATAGTAGATGAAATATCAAGTGGATTTTCAATGAATGACTTATCCTCTCCATTGTCGAATGATGGACTAAAATCTAGTGAGTCCTGCGAGTGATCAACAATGGGTGCATTTGTGGATGAAGGCACACGTGAAAAATCATGGATGGTTAGTTCAACAAAGAGGTTAGGAAAGAATAGAGGGGGCTCAGATGGAAGGGAGTCATCCTTCACCAAGTGTTGATGCTCAAGCTCCCACTCATACTCTTCATGAATGATAACACAAGTTGGTTTTGCAACACCAACTTCGTTAGTGGGTTATTCCTCATTCACAACAAGTGAAGAGTCTGAATGGATGAACATAAGACAACATCATCTAGAGGAACACCTGAGTGCAAAGACGAAGGTTGAAGAAAATAATGCATATGGGAACTTTAAGGAATCACAACCAACTCTGCCCGAAAATTGAGTGGAGTGATGTTGGGAGGGTGTAAAGGGTGAACAGATGTGCGAACATGACCCTCACGATCACTAGGCGATGGTGAAATTGTTGAATGAAAGGGAGGAAAATAGTCTGTTGAGATAGTGTTTGCTCCCAGACGGGATTGCACAGTTCCATCAATGAGGAAGGTTGAGTGAGGCTTGACATCAAGCTTCCTCTTGGGATGGGCAAATTTCTTAAGACAGTACTGTTATAGATCCATTTGGGCACATCAACCCCAACTTATAGATCGATACTATTAGGGCCCATCAACCCCTAGTGTAGTTTTTACATGCCCTAAAGAAGTTAATTATCAGAATGCCTCACTTCTCAAGAAGTTCCATCACTAAAAACATCCAAAAACTACCTCTAAGAAGATCAATGCACGTAGGCCTTCATTAGGGTATGCTGTAATGCAAACCATACATACACTAACAGGGTGTTATGCAGCACACTTGGTCCCTCTTTGTCCTGCACTGGGAAAATTTGAGTGAACTTATGTAAGGGTTTGAAGATTCCTTATCCACTCGAAGCCTCTAGAAGTTTCTCAATGCCACCTACTCCTTTCAGTTCGCTTTTGGATGAGGAAGGGAGTCAAGGAACATCAATACCCTATCCCTTCATCCATGGAAATGATTTCTAAATTTAGAAAGGAATTCATTATCACCATTTACGGCATAACCTCCTTCATTCACCTATAAAAAGATCACTCATCTAGGAGATCATGGGCTAGAAATCATTGAATTGTAGGGAGATGCTGGTGATATGAGATTAGAATTGATTGCAAGTATTGTAATAGTGTTGAAGTGTCTTTCTTGTCATGTGGTGAAGAGGGATTGAATTGGAAAAGTGTCACTCGATTGAGCACATAAGGGTTGTAATTCTTCCTCTTATCAATAACGTGTTCAAAATTTTTTCCTTATGCCTATGTTATATGTTGATGCTTTCATATGTATATCATGTTCTTGATTCCATGTTATTTATAAGCAATAGATCATTACCATTTGCCTTGATGGGTTTTTGTCTTTGTGTTTGTACAAGTACCTTTCAAGCGGCTTAAGTACAGAAAGAAGTAGCAAGATTGGTCAAGGGAGACAAGGAACTAGCAAAAGCTACAAGTAGGTTTCTCTTCTCTCTTGTTTTATCTATTGATTATAGAAAAGGTAGAGATTACTTTATATGTTGTTTCTAGACCTGCTACTAAGTCTAGAGGGTTAGGCATTTGTCCACGAGCACTAAAACTTCCCAAAAAAAACTGGAGACTCGAGTGGGAGTGATTATATATCTTAGTAGCCTATCAACCTCTTAAGATATTTCTACATACTGTACCTGTAGTCGTTTATTGATTTCAGTCCCCTTCCGTTGAAAATTGACTCTAAACGGTGACACAATTGCCTTCAAAACTGCTTACTGTCATCAGCACAGTCTAATGAAGGACACAGCGCACTGCAGTGCACTTTCCACATAGATGCAATGCAATTCATCACACTGTCTCTAATTGCTACCTGCGCTGATCCCTTCAGGGTCAGTTTCCCATCTAGGAACTGAAAGTTTTTGCCAATTTTCTCTTGTTTGAATGAGTTGCTGAATGTAAATGATGTTTTGTCTCTAAAAATAGGTGTTCATCTCCTTAATTTGGCCCTACTTAGACTAGGATTAATAAATGTTTCTTATGTATTTACTTTATCATTTTCAATCTATAGTCGAAAGTTAGTTGTAATCGATTGATCTTTAGCGAAAGAAAGTGTCGTAAAATTGTATTTTCCTTGAAAATTTGAATTATTGTCAAATGTTCATTCATGAAAGATCAAGTGGTTGATATGTGCATATGATTAGTCTTTTCGTTAAAAGTGTCATAATTCCTCATTGCTTTGAAAATGAATGTGTCATAGAGTCTTCCTTTCCTCGAAAAGAAATTGTCACAAAATCGTCATTTTTATGAAAAGGGTTTACTCATCATTTGTGCATTAGTTTTCCTTTTTGAATCATTCACATTAACAGAAATTGAAAAGAAATACATGATTTTTTCATTATAGATATTGTAGTTTGTGAATGCTTGAAAGGAGTAGCTAGGGAAATTTGATTGCTCTATCCCTACTAGCTAAGGATTTTCATTGTTAAATTGAATGAAAATAATGCTTATCATATTAGTTGCATTTTAGGAATTACAAACATACATCACATGGTGAAACTTGAAAGGAAAATTCTAAAGAAGATCAACTTAAAATTTATCTGAATTTACCTAATGGAGCATTGTCATCTAACGAAAAATATTTAGAGGTCTAGGTCGGAGCCGTGTTTCGGCGTCATAAAACAAAGAAGATGTTGCTAACTTGTCTGCAATAAATCCCAAGTGTGATACATCATTCCACGTACATGAGTATATCGTAGCTCGTCCACGTACTTTCAGGTATGTAGGGTGGTGTTACAGTATGTAAAGTATATGGGAATGCTCTCACTTTGTGGTTTTGCATTAGACATCACTTATACAGACTAGGCCTCCACGTACCTTCGGTTATATATGGGAGGACAACTCTAGGTTTCTATCCATCCTTAGGTAATCACGTCGGCTGCCTTGTACACTATGATATGCCAAACACAACATTCGGGGAGATTTCTTGCCCGTATTTCTTGGTTCGCCAGGAGGTATTCTATAATTCACAGTTGCTTGGTAAACCTTTTGCCTAGAATATCCCTCTTTTGTTTTGTTATGTTACCTTGATTAAAATAAAATTAATTGACCACGGATAACATCCTCCTTGTTCACTCCTTAGTTGATCTTAGGTTGAAGCATATGGCAAGAAATCCGGAGTCCACCTATCAAGGAATTCCTTTTGATGGGAATCCTAGTTCTTTTCCTCCTTTCGGAAATATTGTTGCTCCTTATATGGCTAAATTGTCCATTCTACGATTTACCATTGGCTTTCCAGTATGGTTTTTTTCAACCTCCTTGGTTCAAAATGTCATGATTTATCTGCAATCAAGTACACCACCATTTGGACAAAATCAACCAGTTGATCTTAAATTTGACCCTTTGCCTTCTTCCTCAGTTGTTTCTTCCTCCCATTCTTCCTCTTCGCTTCGTGAAAGTATTGGTACTAGTAACCAGGTGGCTAAGAAGAAGAAGAAAGGGAAGAAGAAGAAGAAGAAGCAAATTCAGCAGAGGGGCAACCAAGCAACCATTTCTTTAAATGCGACATTTGATGAGAAACCATTCATCAAGCCTCACAAAGTTCAATATCCATGCAAACTTTGTATGGGAGACCATTTTCTTTAAAATTGTCTTGATATTCCCTGGATCTTAGAATAATGGTCTTCTCATTCACATCATCTTGTGTCATCAACTTCTTGAGATCATGATGGTGACACACCATCAACTAGTGATAGTAAATTTCATGGAAAGAAGAGAAAAGTCAAGTTTCCATGTAGGTTATGCGAAGGGAATCACCCCATTCACCTTTTTCCCTATATGGATGAAGCCAAAAGAGTATTGGATAACTGTCCTGCTTCACCGCAGTGACTTCCATCTGGTTACAGGAAACTCTCCCTAAATCCTTCACTAGTTGATGAATTTATTGACGAAAATCCACCGTTGGTCAAAAACACTCTTTCTGAAAATGAATACTATATGTATATACCTGCCCCAGATCAATAGGTTGAGGTAACAATTGACCTGATTTCACCTTCAGTAAATCATACCTTTCCTAAAGAGAGTGAATATGATACCACTTAAGTTATTTTTGTTTCTTCAGATTCTAATGAGCTTGGGGTTAGTCCTCTTATTCCATCAAGATAGGAGGAAAACCCTCCCATTCACATAACTCAAGGGGTTAATTCTCATGTTTCTACAATACCCCCTCCAAGTAGTCTAGTCACTTCCTTTGATTGGAATCGACTGGAAGGTTTTCATCTTCCTTCTTATGTGCCTTTCCAGATCATAGTACAAGTTTGTAATATGATTTTATATGGCACTATTATAGATGAAGGTGCATCAGTGAGTATCCTCAACTGCTTGGAAAGCGCTTGGTTCGCCATCGCTTGTGCTTGTTACACATAATCTATTGGGATTTAATAGAGGAACTAGTCAACCATTAGGGATCCTCCCTTAGTTATGTATTACTTTAGGAGGAAAAATCATTTATCTAAACGTGATGGTAGTCGTAGGAACTTTAGATGAAAATTTACTTCTAGGGCGCGGCTATGTTTATGGCATCGGAGCTATTGTTTCAACAATCTTTTGAGTGATTTGTTTCCCGCATGAAGGCATAATTGTCACCATTGACCAACTTTCATTTCCCCATCCAAATATGGCTTCCAGTCAACCATCTTCCCTAAATAGTCATTTTGAACCAATGGAATCATCCCTGCCACAAGTTTATTATGTGGTAACCTATTTCATACCTACATTGACTGAAGATCAATTCAGTGATGTTGTACATCATGTATTGGGGAAATTGGAACCAGATCTCTCTTTCATGACCACTTATGAGTTGTGATTGGTCTGAGGATAGTTTGTTGTCTTCTGTCAACCTCGCTAAAAAATGAAACAAGGAGCAAGAGGATGGTTATTTTACTATCTCAACCTTGGTAAAAAATGGAACAAATCCCATAAGGATAGTTCCATGTCTTGAGTCAACCTTGTTAAAAAATGAAACCAGGGAAATGACGATAGTTCTTTTACTTTGTCAACCTCATTAAAAAAAATGAAACAAGTCTATGAGGATATTTCTTTTACTATGTCAACCTCGTTAAAACATGAAATAGGTCCATGAGCGTAGTTCCTTGTCTTATGTCAAGCTCATTAAAAAATGAAACAAGGACCCATGGATCAAAGTTCCAAGTTGAGTCTTTGAGTAGAACTCATAAAATCCCAGTCGCGTCTTTCACTTGATCTCGTATATGAACCTTCCTTCCATCCACTTGATAGCTGCAAGTAGTCTACTTCGGTGCATGTAATGAAGCTTGGGGGAAATGCACCTAATGGTAAAGTTAAGTTTCCCTGTAGGTTATGTGAAGGGAATCACCTCATTCACCTTTGTCCCTATCTGGATGAAGCCAAAAATGTGTTGGATAATCATCTTGCTTCACTGTAGTGACTTCCATCTAGTTATAGGAGACTCTCCCTTTCATCATACTGGGGGCATGTAAACTAATCTCAAGAATAGTTTTTCATTTTAAGCTTGTGTAAAAATGAAACTAAATCCAAGCATAGTTTTTCTTTTTAAGCTTGTGTAAACATGATATTGAATCTAAGCATAGTTCCCTATGGTTCAAGCTTGTGTAAAAATGAACCCATTTCTTTTTTTAGCCCTCGTGATTTCCATTTTATCAGCCTCCTTCATCAGATAAGCCTTGGTTGTTTTCATCCCATCACCACCATCCCTTTGGCCGATCATACGCTTTCACTTGGTTGTTTTACCATTTTTGAGGAACAGTTGCAATGAGTGGTCTTATTAGCCAGCCTCTTCACATAAATTAACATGTTTTGAGAAGTTCCAACATCACTAGAACTAGTTTCTACCCTAGACATCACTCGTTCGTCAAATGGAGTCCTCTTTAAGCTCTTTTTAGACTCTCTAAACATGAAAATATTGTCGAGCGCTTGTCTATTCTAGCTCGTTAAAGGATTGGAAACGATACCTATCTTGTATTATTTTACGCTTTTTCAGACATGAGAGATTATTTTACAAAAAAGAACTTGTGGAGTTTCCTTTTCATCCCTTTTCAAACTCTCTAAACATGAAAAGGGCTGAGTTTTCTTTGTCGTTAAACTCATTAAAAACATCAAATACTGACATGCTTGTCCATCTAGACAAGGTCGAGTTTCACCTTTGCTAGACTTGTTAAAGCATCAAATAGTGATGGATTTTCCCGAAGGGTGAAATTATACAACAAGAATATGCTATCCTCCTCAAGCTTGATAAAAAGTAAAGAGGTATTGGTCAGCAATGACTCGGGAAAAAGGAAAAAGCCGAGAAAACTTTATGGTAGCAAGTCGCTCTTGAACACGACACTTTCACCTCATCACTGTGACTATGTGAGTTGGGTGATTCAGCTTGATGGTTGTCACACCATTGGTCTATCATACCATCCATTACTTTGTTTTGGGTCAATGCTACCAATTCATATTAGTGTTGCGCCATGTTCAAGAGAAGTCATTCAGTTCAAACTTCATCCTTTGCAATACTGTAAACCTTCATTTTCATGACCGCCATTCCGGAACTTTGTGTTGTCAGTTATTTTTCCATCTTGAAAATCATTTATCTCATTTCATGTCATAGACGTGGGATACATCAAGGCCCTCCTGTGAGGAGTTTCTTCTTATCGACATCAGCACATCATCCAAGAAGTTGACTTAGAAACACCCCTTCAGTACCTTGAAGGTTACATATATCAATGACAGCTTTCTCACTTCCGGTGATAGGTTGACATCAATGGCCTTTGACCGAAATAATTTGTATGGTGTTCAAAATAAAATCATTTATTCACACCATGTGAAATGTACTATAGTACTTTGAGGGTCATTATCATTATCGGTGATTCCTCTCGCATCTGGTAACGACTTACATCATTGGCTGGTAATCAGACAATGTCTTTTCATGTTCGACTTCAGAACATCTATTCACATGGTTAGACTTGTACTTGAGAAAAATATTGAACGAGATTGAAGACCCCAGATCTAGTTTCATCCATTCGGCCTGCGATATTTTCAGGAGTACTAAATGAAATGTATAATGGCCTTACATTCATGGTCAACCATTCATGGGTTTATATCTGTAGACAACTATATTTTTACATGTAATGAAATTTTATAAGCTGAGCATGGGTATGACTTCCCTCAGTTAGTTCATGATAAAAATCAAATTATCATGATATATGTATTGTAATTGATGTAGGTCACATTTCGTTTTGAAACCTCCTCTCCTCATGATAAAGCATTTCATTCGACATATATATTTACGACTTCATGCTTTAGGGGGCAACTATTACAGATCCTTGTGGGCACATCAACCCCAACTTACAGATCGATACTATTAGGGCCCATCAACCACTAGTGTAGTTGTTACATGCCCTAAAGAAGTTAGTCATAAAAATGCCTCACTTCCTAAGAAGTTCCATCACTGAAAACATCCAAAAACTACCTCTAAGAAGATTAGCGCAAGTAGGCCTTCATTAGGGTGTGTTGCAATGCAAACCATACACTGACAGGGTGTTATGCAGTGCACTTGGTCCCTCTTAGGCGTGCGCTAGGTGAATTTGAGCGAACTTCCATGAGGGTTTGAAGATTCCTTATCCATTGGAAGCCTAGAAGTTTCTCAATGCCACATACTACTTTGAGTTCACATTTGGATGAGGAAGGGAGTTAAGTAATATCAATCCCCTATCCCTTCTTCCATGGAACTGATTTCTAAATTTAGAAAGGCATTCATTATCACCATTGATGGCATAACCTCCTTCATTCACTTATAAAAAGATCACTCATCTAAGAGATCAGGGGTTGGAAATCATTGAATTATAGGGAGACGCTGGTGATATGAGATTAGAATTGATTGCAAGTATTGTAGTAGTGTTGAAGTGTCTTGCTTGTCATGAGGTGAAGAGGGGTTGAATTGGAAGAGTGTCACTTGATTGAGCACATATGGGTTGTAATTCTTCCTCTTATCAATAAAGTCTTCAAAATTTTTTCCTTATGCTTGTGTTATATGTTGACGCTTTCATATGTATATCATGTTCTCGATTCCATGCTATTTATAAGCAATAGATCATTATCATTTTCGTTGATGGGTTTTTATCTCTTTGTTTGTGCAGGTACTTTTGACGCAGCTTAAGTATGGAAAGGAGCAGCAAGATTGGTCAACGGAGACAAGGAGCTAGTGAAAACTACAAGTAGGTTTCTCTTCTCTCTTGTTTTATCCATTAATTATAGAAAATGTAGAGATTAATTTGTATGTTATTTCTAGATCTGCTACTAAGTCTAGAGGGTTACATGGTTATCCAAGAACAATAAAACTTCCCAAAACAAGTACTCAAACCGATCCCATAGATAAGCAAACTTCATTTGGCTCCTTGGAGCTTGAAACTGCAAGTCATGGAAACACTACCAAAAATCAATAACGGATTCGTGCAGAGCCTTCCGTCGCTGTAACAGTTTTTGGTCAAGATGATCTAGATCAAAATGATAGAACGTGTCTTCAGTAATATCACAAAAGTGCTCACATGAGTGCACTGTGTCAACTAGTGGGCTGAGCACCCAATGAAATGGAGATTCATGAAGTGTGTATGTGAGCAACAACCCAATCTATTTGTTAGTAAACTCATCTTCCTCATAAATCACAGAAACAAGGTTATGTAAGTGCTCAGGACAAGCCACTTTTTCTTCACCATCATACATGTGAGTGGAAAAGAGATTGAAAAGCTTCCCTGAGATGGAGACATCTTTGCTATTCGAAAAACACCTTGTGGGAAGAAGAATACAAGACTCCATGAAAGATATGCCAAGGTTCAAAACTCGATGAGAGGACACTGCTTGTCATCAGGCCCTCCTTCTAAATTCTCAATACATTATGTTATTATTTCCTCAATATATATCCCTCAATATGAACCAACATGGTATGGTATTTCTCCCCTAGCGATGCATCCATTGTTAAAAATTGAATAAACCTATTGATATGAGATTAATGAAACTTGTCTAAGAACATGATCGTGGTCATGCTATTTATTTTGGGGTCATAGCTCATGGATGCATTTTTCTTTGATTATCATGATGAGGAGATTGAATGATTTATGCACATGACTTATAAGTATATTGACACACTAACATGATTGTTTTGTCATAGTAGAATATTCCATTGTAAATCATGAACCTGATTTTTGTGTTATTTATTTATGAAACGTTGTTATGAAACCAACTCACAAAAAGATAGAAAATATAGTTGAACGCCTTAGAATTCAACCTCTTCAAGGGGTCAACCTCCTTTACATTACACAAATGAACAATTCTTGGATGATACAAATGACAAATCCTTTTTTCTATATATAGGAGTCTAAGGGGTCACAATATAACGAAGCCAACATAAAAATAATAATATAAAGGCACAAAAATAACAATAGAGGGATTCTATGGGGCACAACAATAACAATATGGGGAAAATAGGGGCACAACAATATTAATAAGGGATACAACTACAATAGTAATGGGGGCATCACTAGTCTTATAGGGACCTAACATGCTCCTTTTCTTCAAAAAAGTGTTGTCCTCAACGCTTGAGTAGTTCTGGATGCTTCTGTATAAAATTCTCATCCTCCCATATGGAATCTTCAATGGATTAATTCTTCCACATGATGAGATACTCTGAAATGGATTGATTTTGTAGCTATCGAGTTCTTGTTTCTATGACTGCTTTTGGTTCTAATATAATTTTTCCTTCCTCATCAAGTTCTGGAAATATTGTTTGAACTGGGAGCTTGTTGCCTATAACCTTCTTTAAACATGAACCATGGAAAACTAGGTGCACTTGAGAAGTTGTAGGAAGCTCCAATTTGTATGCCATAGTACCAATCTTTTGCAACAGCTTGTATGAACCATAATACTTTGGTGACAATTTATTATCCTTCTTAGCTTGCTTGAGGGACATTTGTTTATATGGTTGTAGCCGTAAGAATACTTAGTTACCTACATCAAAACTTATTTCACTGCGATGTTTATCTACCTATTGTTTCATTCTATTCTGCGCCAACGCGAGGTTGTCCTTTAAGAGTTGGAGAACTAGTTGTTGATGCTCGATGTGATGTTCCACTGCTTGAACCTTCGAATTTTCTCTTAAATATGATGTGATGGATGGTGGCTGATATCCATAAAGTGCCATAAATGGGGTCATTTTTTTGCAGTATGGAAGGAATTGTTATACCATCATTCAGCCAGAGGCAACCATTTGACCCATTGTGTCTGTTTACCAGATACAAAGCAACAAAGATATCCTTCCAAACATTTGTTTACTATCTTAGTTTGCCCATCATATTGAGGATGATAACATGAGCTATGAGATAACTGAGTACCAAGACAAGAAAATAATTCTGTCCAAAAATTTCCAGTAAAAATGGGATCTCTGTCACTTACAATAATCTTTGGGTTTCCATGTAGCTTTTGAATTGTTTCCATAAATGCTATAGAAACTATACTATATTTAAATGGATGTGATAATGCACAAAAGTGTGCATACTTGGTAAGTTTGCCAACTACCACCATGATGACACTCTTTCTCTCGAACTTGGGTAAACCTGTGATAAAATCCATTGAAACCTCCTCCCACTGTTGGCTTGGAATGGACAAAGGCTAAAATAGACTTGGTGTCTTAATTGTTTCAACTTTATTTTGTTGGCATACCAAAAATTCCACCACAAACTTTTGAATATCTGATTTAAGGCCATCCCGAAAAAATTCCTTCTTAACCCTGTGGTAAGTTTCTAAAAATCCTGAGTGCCCTCCTAAGGAAGAAGTGTGCAATTCCAAAAGAATATTTTGTTTGAGTTGGGAATTCCTACAGAGGTATAAGAAATCTTTGTACCATAACGAATCATTTTTCCAGCTAAATGTATTAGATGTATTGGAATCTTGTTGTAACTTTCGAATAAGTTTCCACAATTCTTTGTCATTCTTCCATTCCTCCCTCATCCACAATGGTGCACAACAATGCTTCCACATCCTCATCCTTTCTTGAGAGTGCATCTGCCACAACATTTTTCTTCCCTTTTTTGTATATGATTTCAAAGTCATAACCCAACATCTTTGTGACCCATTTTTGTTATTCCTCAAAGGATAATGTTTGTTTTAAAAATTATTTAAGGCTATCATGATGCATTTTTACCTTGAACTATCTTCCCTTTAGGTAGGGCCACCATTTCTTAAGTGCATGTAGTATTGCCAACATTTCCTTCTCATAAATAGCTTTGTGTAAATACTTTCCCTTTATAGGGCGACTTTCGAAAGCAATGGGTCTTTTATCTTGCATTAAAATAGCACCAATTCCATTTCCAGAAGCATCACATTGCACAATAAAGGTCTTTGTGAACTCTGGTGTAGCTAAGACCGATGCTTGGCAAATTTCCTCTTTAAGATGTTTGAAGGCCTTTGTTGCTTCTGGAGTCCATGAAAATGCATCTTCCTTCAACAATGTTGTTAGAGGTGCTGCTATTTTCCCATAATTATTAACAAACTTGTGATAATACCATGCCAACCTAAGAATTCCTCGCAAATGCTTTGTGGATGTGGAGATTTCCCATTCCTTAATGGCTTTAATTTTGGTAGGGTCTACCTTAACGCCTTCATGAGATACAATATGACCCAGATATTCCACCTCTTCTACTCTAAAGAAACATTTGGATCTTTTTTCATATAATTATTTCTCCTCCAATAGTTGTAGCACTTTGTCAACGTGTTCAACATGATCCTTCCAAGACTTACTGTAGATTAGTATATCATCAAAAAATACTAACAAAAATTTTCTAAGAAAGGATTTGAAAATGGAATTCATCAAACCTTGAAATGTAGAAGGTGCATTGGTAAGGCGAAAAGGCATGACCAAAAACTCATAGTGACCCTCATGAGTTCTAAATGTTGTTTTTAGAATGTCTTAAGTCTTCATTCTGATTTGATGATATCCTGAACAAGAATCTAACTTGGTGAAGTAAATTGATCCATGAAATTCATCCAATAATTCATCAATGATAGGAATGAGAAACTTATCTTTAATAGTGAGCTTGTTGAGCTCCCTATAATCCAAACACATGTGCCATGATACATCCTTCTTGTGCACCAATACTACTGGAGCAGAGAAAGAACTTTGGCTAGGTTGAATTATACCAGCCTCGAGAATTTCTACAACCATACATTCAATTCCACTCTTTTGGGCATAGGGATATCTGTACGGTCTGATGTTTTGAGGAACACTTTCTGGAATCAAGTGAATAGCATGATCATGATCACGAATAGGTGGGAGACCTTTGGGAGTCTCAAATCCCTTGGAATTATTGTCCAAGACTTTTTGGGGATCTGGAGAAATAGATAAGTTTGATATGGAAACATCTAGCAAACATAATTGTGCAATTACACCTTCTTGTTCCTTTTTTAGAAGCTTTGTCATACCGTTAGAGCTTATTATCTTTCTTGATTTCCCTGCAATACCCCTTAATTCAACTTCCTTTCCTTCGGCATAAAATTTCATGAAAAGTTCTTGAAAGTTAAAAGCTATTATACCTAAGGATTGTAGCCATTGGACTCCTAGTACAAGATCAACACCTCCCATTGGAATGGAAAGCATTGGGCTATTTAATACATATTCTCCCATGGATAGCTTGATATTATGGTGCTTTCCAGAGAAATTTATCGTTCCTCCAGTTGCAACCATAACTTGACACTCTGGTGTTGGATATAGGAAGCAATTCAATTCTTTTCCTATCTTACAATGAATAAAGTTGTGGGTACTTCCTGAATCAATCAACACTATTACCTTTTTCTTCTTGATATATCCTTCTATCTTGATGGTTTTAGGAGTGGTAATTCCAGCCAATGCATTACAATATATGGTGGGATTCATTTCTTCTTTATATAGGCTTTGTTCCTGGAGTATATCCTCTTGTTTTGACCTTTCTTGTTCCTTTTCTTCTTCCTCTTTGTAAACTATGTAGAATAATTTCTTCTCGACACACTTATGACCTTTAGCATATTTGCTACCACAACTATAACAAAGCCATTTTGCTCTTTTTTCTTCCAATTGTTGTGGTTTCAACCTTATAGGTTGTGGAAGGCTGGAAGCAACAACACTTCCATCTTTATAGTTGTGAGTGGTAGGCTTCTTGGTTGCCATAATTTTTCTTTCAATTTTTCTTGCTAACCTAAATTCCTTCTCTAATGAATTAGGTTCCCAAAGTCGAACATCATGTTGGATATTATCATTTAAAGTCCCTATGAACACATCAATCCTATGCTCCTCTGGAATACTTTTTACCCTTATGTTCAATTTTTGGAACTCCTTAATGTGCTTCATCATTGAATCCTTTTGTTTCAGACTTATCAATTGGCTAAAAAAAGTGTTTCTTTTTGTATCTTCATAATGTGCTGTCATTTATTCCGTATAAATTGCCCAAATGATAATTTGTTTACGAGAGAAAAGCCATTGATACCATACAAACTGATTTGGTTCCAAATATAAAGTTGCAATACATACCTTTTGTGTGTTTTTCACATTATTGAGATCGAAAAATTGCTCCATCTATAGTATCAATGTTGCGAGATCCTTTCCATAAAACTTCCTCATATCAATTTTTCGAATATGGTGGGTCTTCGATCCAACATTAGAGTCTGTGAAATCATGATTAACATTTCTTTTGTTCTCATAATGAGTTTCTTTTACTACCCTTTCACCATTAGTGACCATTTCTTGTAGCAACTTATTCAGATGTATCTTCAATTCTTCCATCTTATCATCCATGCCATCCATTTTAGCATCCATGCCATTCCTGTTAGCTTCCATGACATCCATCTTAGCTTCTACGCCTTTCTTTAAAAAATCCATCGTAGCTTCTACGCCTTTCTTTAAACCATCCATATTAGCTTCTACATCTTTCTTTAAACCATCCATCGTAGATTCTGTTACTTTTTGTGCAAGTGACATTTGTTGCACTTGGTCTCGTAATTTTGATATATCATGTTGCATTTCTTCCTCTTCTTCATGAGTCATGCTAGAACTTTCAGGTTGGTTACTAGGTGTTTTCATTTTCTTTCCTCAAGGCATCAATAACTGATAATAATGCTTTCCCTATGCCCTTTGAATTCCTTCAAACTATTTTTTCAAACCAAGCTTTTGCAAAAATAAAAAAATAAAAAACTACACACCTTTTAACACTTTGTAGGAGCTCGATATTGAATCTGATGTATCTCTATAATTTCAGATCATCCAGTTGTGAAATTGTGACATCCAGTAGCCCTCTGCATCCTCTTTCCAATGCCATCGGTGTAGTTAAATTTAGATTCTCCAAGGCAAAATTATGCATAATCTCCCAAGTTGACTTGATTATAGACCTTTCCAGAAGAGCGAACTTGTATGAAGTGCCACATGTCACTTTTTTGACCTTAGTATCTGAAAAATATATATAGGAAACTACAATCCATCGACTTTCTGCAATTTCCTACAAAATTTCAATCTGATGCTCGAAACAAAAGTTATGATGATTTTCCCAAGGTCACCTGTTTGGAATGTAATTCAGGAGTCTTCAAAAAGGCCAACTTCCTCAAATAATATCTCGCAAATATAGTGCAAAAAGCTCTGAAATTCGGACCCGAGGTTTAGCGCGATTTTGTCTCAAATGGGTTTTTTGTTCCTCTTCTAAAACATCGCAGAAAAAATAATTATAGTGAAAATTCCATGATGGAGCAGCTAAACCCTAGAATCCAAACCTTTGATACCAAATGTTATGAAACCAGCTCACAAAAAGATAGAAAAGTTGGTTGAACACCTTAGAATTCAGCCTCTTCGAGGGGACAACCTCCTTTACATTAAACAAATGAACAATTCTTAGATGATACAAATGACAAAACCTCCTTTCTATATATAGGAGTCTAAGGGGTCACAATATAACCAAGCCGACCTAACAATAATAATAATAAAGGCACAAAAATAACAATAGAGGGATTCTATGGGGCACAATAATAACAACATGGGGACAATAGGGCACAACAATATTGATAAGGGATATAACTACAATAGTAATGGGGGAATAAATAGTATTATAGGGACCTAACAAACATCTAACAATGTGTATGATTGACAACACATCACAAGAAACATTAAACAAAATAATTCATGGGGATGAGGACTGGAATGGTTAAATATAGTCCTGATCAATCACAACATGGAAGTAATTGGGTCAGAACTAATGAAGGAGAGAGATCGATTGGCCAAGGGGGAGGGAGTCATTCCCCAGATTGGATGAACACCTTAAGAAGCCTAAGGGATGAGGTGAGAAGATTTAAGCCTGATAATGAGAGGCTAGTGAGAGCCCAAGAAGGAAAGCATAGATCAACACAGTCATCTTGTAAAGTCTCTCAGATTGACAAAGGAAAAGATAATCTGAGAGGAGGGTGATTCAAAGAGACTGAAAAATACCTCAAGAATCAAAAGAAAACACCAAAGGAGTATATGGTGGTAGATCCATGAAAAGGAAGAGGAAATAAAGTGAGGACACCATGCTAGGAGGTGAATGTCTAAGCACTCCATGTGGAGGGACCAACACCTAAGTGCAGTACTCCAACAAAGCATCTAAATTGTTTGCTCGAAGACATCACTATTCCTGACATCACCATACCTCAATAAGAAAGGAAAAGGAAAAGGAGCTTATTACTAAAGAATTTAAGAAGGAAAAGCCACCTACATTGTATGGGGATATGAAGAAGGCAGAGGATGCAAAATCATGGGTGTTGGTAATGAAGAATTTTTTTAGAATACATGACTATTTTGAGAATATGAAGGCTAGGATTGTCACGCACAACTTGAAAGGGAAAGCCTATATATGGTGGGAAGAGCTAAATAATGTTAAATCCATTACCAAGAAGGATATGACATGGGGAGAGTTTGAAAAGTTCTTCAAAGAACAATACCTGTCTGAGGGGTATTTTGATAAAAAAACAAAAGAGTTCTATGAACTAAAAATGGGTCAGTTAACTATTGATGAGTATGTCATCAAATTTGTTGAACCATTGAGGTATGTACCATATCACAAGGATGAGAGAGCTAATATTCAGAAGACTATCAGTGCGTTGCTTATGGTATTCAATGGTAATATCAAATTGTTGGAACATCAAACCCTGAAGGATACTATCAAGAAAGTAGAACACTGCTATGAACAATCAAAATGCAAAATTGATATTAGGAGCAGCTAGAAAGCCAAGAGCAACACCGGACATACTAATATTTGGCCCAAGAAAAACAAATATAGGATATAATTAAGGCACCTAGCTCAGACACGGTAATTTTAGAAAAATACCTATGTTGCTAACAAGAAAAATGTACAACAACCAGTGATAGCACAACCCCAGTTTGAAGCTCGAGAACCACTCAAGTGTTGGGCCTGTTGTGGGGACCATAAGAGAAGAGATTTCCCACATCAACACAATGTTGGACCAAATACATACAACACATAGAAGGAAAGCACAGTGGGTGAAGTATCTTAGAGTATGCCTAGAGCTTATGCAAAAGTGAACAATCGCCAAGTATATCATCAAGAATCTATCATTGGGATGGAAGGTAAGCTACAACAACAAGTCATTTCCATATTGATTGATCCATGTTCCAATTATAGTTATATCAGTCTAGAACTTGTGGAGAAGTGTGGATTGGGAAAGGAGTTACTTAAGGAACCTTGGCTGGTTCAATTGGCAACAGACACAAGAATAAGAATCAACCATTCGGAAAATTTCTGTGTAATTGAGCTTAGCAACATGGACATGGTAACCCACTTGAAGGTGTTACCATTGGGTGCGTATGACTTATTATTAGGCATAGACTAGTTGTACTTACACTGGACCAAGGTAGATTACTATGAGAAAGAAATAAAATTCTTGGATGAGCAAGGAACAAAGAAATTATGCAAGGAAAGAAGAAACCCATATCAGTGAAGTTGATCATTTTCATGCAAGTGAAATGAAACAACAGGAAAAGATGCATGTTTTTTGCAGTACAATTTTTCTAGAGTGAAGAAATTGATAGAAGATCAAATGACAAGAAGGTTGAATTACTTCAAAGGTAGCATGTTTTGCAACAGTATGCATATAATTTGCCAGTGGAGGTTCTTGGATTACCTCCACACAAGGAGGTAGATTTCTCTATCAAACTGGTGCCAAGAGAAGCACCAAAATCCAAGGCTCCATATAGAATGAGAATGCTAGAATTGGTTGAGCTCAAATTATAATTGAAGGTGATTCTCAACAAGGGTTACAAAGGCCAAACATTTATCCTTGGGGAACACGAATATTGTTAGTAAAGAGGAAAAAAATAATCTTTCAATTGTGCATTAATTATAGGTTCTAAATAAAGTAACCGTTAATAGTAGGTACCCATTACTAAGGATTGATGATCTCTTTGACTAGTTAAGAGGAGAAAAATTTTTCTCCAAAATTGACTTAAGGTTAGGCTCCCATCAAATGAGAATTAAGGAGGAATATATCCATAAAACTACCTTTAGAACTAATTCCTTGATCATGTTCATGTGCCTGATGGACAGAGTATTGCATCCATACTTGGATAAGTTTGTTATATTATTTGTTGATGACATTTTAATCTATTCAAAAATAGAAGAAGAACATGAAAAATATTTGGTTACAGTGTTACAACTATTAAGATAACATCAACTCTATGAAACGCTAAGTAAGTGTGACTTCTTCCAGCCAAAAATACACTATTTAGGGCACATTGTCTCTAAGGAAGGCATATTAGTTGACCCTGAAAAGATCAAAGCCATAAGGGAGTGGTGAAATCCAAAGAATGTGAATGACATTAGATCATTCATGGGATCGGTAGGATATTATAGGAGATATATTCAAAATTTCTCCAAAATCATTCTTCCCACTACAACTTTGCATAACAAAGGGAAAAGATTTGAATGGCCTACACAATATGCGAAAAGCTTTGAGCAGCTAAAAAAATTGTTCATGAATACGTAGTGTTGAGAACCATGGATCTAGATAAAGACTCTCTGGTTTGTTTGGATGCATTTAGAGAGGGACTATGTTCAGTCTTTGTGTAGGAAGGGAAAGTAGTGTGCTATGAATCTAGAAAGTTGAATAAACCTGAAGAAAATTATGTAACACATGATTTAGAACTAGTTTCTATAGTTCATGTCTTGAAAATGTGGAGGCATGACCTCCTTAGAAGGAAGTTCACGCTCATGTCAGACCATAGTGGACTTAAGTATTTTTTTGGACAACTGAAGTTGAATGCCAAATAAGCAATATGGTTGGCCATGCTCAATGTGTTTGATTTTGAGATTAAGCACATAAAAGGAAAGGAAAACAAGGTTGTTGATTCCTTGAGTATGAGAATACAAGTAAATCACTTGGCAATGACAAGTTGGTATGCAAAAAATTTGGAAGGAAGAATCAAAACCACTGGACAACTAGACAAAAAGTACTAGCAACTGAAGGAAAAGTTGCAGCAAAGAGGTGAGGATGAAGGATCCCATCTCACTGAGGATGACTTAATTAGATTTACAAGTAGAATTTATGTGCCTAACAACGATGAAATAAAGAGGATAATAATCAAATAATTCAATGTTAAGCCTTACTCAACCCACTGAGGGTATCAAAATACCCTCACAACCTTCAAAAGGTACTATTATTGGTCGAATCTGAAGAAAGAGTGGCAGATTTCATAGCAAGATACATGGAATTCGAGTAGGTGAAGGCTGAATGAAAACACCTGACAGGACTATTGCATCAAATTCCCATTCCATAATGGAATTAGGAAGTAGCCTCTATGGATTTCATCATATTATTGCCAAAAATGGCTAAGCAACATGATGCAATCATGGTGGTGGTGGACAAACTCAACAAGTAGCTCATTTTGTAGCAGTCAAATCCACTGATTCCATTGGTGATATGGCAGAATTATTCATAAAGGAGATTATGAGACTGCATGGAATCCCGAAGAATATTGTGTTAGATAGATATGTTAACTTTACTTCCAAGTTTTGCAAGGAATTGTTCGTAGGTTTGGGAATAGAATTAACATTTATTTTACTTCCTATGATCCACAAATAGATGGGAAAACAGAGAGGACTAATAAGTTCCTCGAGGAAATGTTGAGGATGTATCTGATGCATCAACCCAAGAAATGGGAATAATATCTTCAACTTATGGAATTTTCATACAATAATGGAAATCAAGTGTCCATAAGGATGAGCCCCTTTTAGGCATTGTATGGTTGGAAATGTAATACTCCTATTAGATGGAGTGATCCAATTAATAGAGTGCATATAGGACCTAATATGCTTAGGCATATGGAACAACAAGTTCATATCATAAAGCAAACCATGAAAGTGGCACAAGACAAACAAAAATGCTATGCACATAAGCATATGGTTCATAGGTAGTTCTAAATGAGGTAACATGTCCACCTAAGAATTAAACCCAAGAAAAATTCCCTAAAAATTGGGACATGTGCCAAGTTGGAACCATGATATTTTGGACCTCTTGAAATCCTTGAGAGGGTTGGATGGGTAGCATACAAACTCGCTTTATATCCATCTATTAGAGTTCATGATGCTTTCCATGTTTATTTACTTAAAAGATATGTACATGATTCTAATAATGTGATTGATTAATCTATGCTAATGGTGGAAACAAGGGGAGAGTTCCAACCAAAACCAATGTGCATTATGTACTAGAGGAGTCTGATGCTTCAAAATCAAGTCCTAGAGAAATTCAAGGTGCAATGGAAGCACTTTGGGCCAAAGGAGGCCACGTGGGAAATGGTCGATGCCCTCAAAGCTAATTATCCTTTCTTGTTTGATGATGAAAAACAAGTGTGTATAATTGTAAATATTTTATAGAGATATGTGTATAAAGCTCCATGGAACCGTATGTGTACCGCTTTAATTTTGGCATTGTATAGGTGTAAATGAACACCAAGGGAAACATTCCCTCAAGGGGGAGGGGATTGTGACAACCCCACCCAAGGTTATGGTATGAAAGAAATTGTAAAAAAGGATATAAATATTTTGCAATGATAAAATAACAGAAAAAAGTGGACGGAGTCAAGGGACATGGATTCCAAAGATGGGGATGGAGAAGTCTACTAGGGAATGTTATGGTTTCTTGTGAAAAGAAGAAATATGAACTTCCAACAACCATTAAAAATTGGTTGGTGCATGAAGTAAAGGGTATGGCTCTTGAAATTAAATGGGTTAAGGAAAAGTACTCAAGCCCATGCTTGCTGGAGAAAACCACAACAAGCAAAAGAGGACAAAATTTATGAAGGGATGCAACAATAAAGGAAGGGGCAGGAATGTTGACTCTCGAAATCCTGAAGGAGAGAAATATTATTTGGAGGATAACATTTGAAGGACATATGGAGAGGGAGAGAAAAGAATAATAAAACCCAAATGAGTGAATTACAGAGTGGTATGAGAAAATGAGAGTAAGGGGAGGAAATAAAATTAGAACATGAATGTAGAGAAATAACTCGATTTCGCGAAGCAGACCAAAGCGAGGGCAAGATGAATACCAACATCAGCAAATTCTAGCAACCAGTGGTAAAGAGAAGAGAAGAGAAGAGAAGGGGATCGATTCTTTATCCTTGGAAGTTGTTGGTTGAGTGCTAGTCTCTGGAGCCCTATAACAACTTGGGTTCCTTAGAGGCTGTGGGTTGAGATAGGATTCATGTAACCTTGTAACAACTTGCGTCCATAGAGGCTGTCGGCTGAGACAAGAGATCTCTGGAGCCCTGTAATGACTTGGGTCCCTAGAGGTTATAGGTGGAATTAAATACTCAAGCCTTGTAATAGTTTGGTATTCATTGGAGGTTGCAGATTGAGCTAGCTACACTATATACTTGTAATATCTTGGGAAGAGAACATCCTAAATCGAATATAGAGATGAGATCGAAACACAATTCCTGGTTACTTCCCTAGCCAATACAATGGTTTCTCGACTCCGTAGGAGAGGGTGAAACATAATATGTGCATGAGGGGATGAGGTTGGGTGCATATGGACTACCCATGCAGGAAACAAAGAGACAAGAAATAATGGGGATTGAGGTAGGAGGTCCTCTGGATTCCTTGACATGTTGTTAGAAAATTTTATATTATAGAGAAATGGTAACATAAAATATTGCATAAACACAAACATAGAAAACACATAAAATAAGAGAGACGTAGATATACGCGGTTCACCGAGTTTTGGCTACGCCCATGGAGAAACAATCAGTCTTTCCTTTTATATTATCTAATAAAATGAAGAGATACAGCCTATAGTAGATCCCCTATAATTTCCTCTTTGCTCTCACATGGTATCCTCTCTTTTTCTCACTCAGAATACACATACACAACCGCAATAAAATTCCCTCATGTAAATCGACAGTTGCCTTCTAGGGAAAAAAATCCCTAAATTAACGTAAATTATACCGTCAAATCATCCTTCTAATGAACAACCCAGATTGAATACAAAATTACAATATTTTACAAGACAATTTTACATTTCTTTTTAGCTTCGAGGGTGCTTCCCCCAAACCCCCACTACGGGGGGTGGCTCATAAAATTGTCATCGCCCCTGCCCCAACAATAATTAAACAAGTGATGTTGCTACCCAGTTTGGAACTGTGTTCCAAAATGGTGATACCTCTGAATAAAGAACGTAATTAGGCTCCACACCAAACAATCTAGCAACTTTAGTGTGGTCCCAGCAAGCAAGAATTCCCCCCCATACTCTGGAATCTAGCTCAGGGGTGACAACTGCAAGTAGCACTAATTATAGTTGTCTATAGTTGGGTGGAGATTCATAGTCTAATTTCCCTATAAACTAAAAGATAAGTATTCGGTAATAATGTTACACTTAATCGATTATGTTGTATCGTCATTTGTAATAGATGTGTATAAATAGGAATTGCAAATGTGTTGTTTTGTATACGATTGTGATGCGAGTGTGAAGAGATATTTTCCTAATTTATATGTTGATTATGTCTATATATATGTGTACATGTGTGATGTGCTTACATGTAAAATTAAATAACTTAACAACCTAATTCGGTTAAATAGAAGTTAATATTTGAATTATTTTATTCATGCATACATTATGGAATGGGTCAAGCCTAACCACATAAGTAACTGCTTGGGTCAATCTTAACCCCAAGTTAACCCTCAACAAAAACTATAAAAGGAAGTGACCTCAAGTTCATATCATCATATCATCATATTATTTCTATTCTTCTTCTTTTTTTTGGCTCACAAAGGTTCTTCGACAGAAGTTTACATTGGGTCCAAAATTACGAGCAAAAGGTTTTCTCTGTGTTAGGGTTTTCTAGATCTCGATTTCTAGCACAGATTTGAGGTTTTCATCCTTAGTCGTAGGCACAAAGTAGGAGAGAGACAGAATTTGGCTCTTTGTTCACTCGGAGAGAGCTCAGTGAGAGTGACTTTGGTTTCAGAGGTAGATAAAAAGGATCTGGTCCCTAGTTGATTGCATCATGTAGACTTGAGAGCGATCATGTTGTCAACTCAACAAGGGTGTGACTTTGGATCTATGGTTTCTCGCTCGGCTCGATAAGGGAGTGACTTTGAGTATGTTTAGTTTGGTGCCAGAGTTGCATGAATAGAGACCTCTTGAGTGCTATTATAAAATTATATATTGTAGAGCAATGGAGCACATAAAATATTATAGAAATATAAACATAGAAAACGAATAAAACAAGAGAGAAAGAGATATACATGGTTCATCCAGTTTGGGCTACGTCTACGAAGAAAAAACCATTCCTTCTTTTTATATTATCCAGAAAACTGAAGAGATACAGCCTACAACAGATTCGTTGTAACTCCCTCTTGACTCTCAATCTCCTCTCTCTTCCTGACTTAGAATATAGATCTACATAGACACAATACAATTCCCTCATATATATCAAGGGGTTGCCTTCTTGGGAGAAAAACCCTAAATTAAACATAACCTCTACCGTCAGATCTTTGCCTAATGAACGACCTAGATTGACTACAGAATTACAAAATTTTACAACGCAACTTTACATCTATTCTTAGTTTCGGGGGCACTACCCTCGATACCCCTGCCGGGGGGGGCTACGAAAAGGTCGTAGCCGCCACCCCCCTTGGACCCCCCTTGCAGCAAATATTTTATGGGTGGCATTGCCGCCCCATTACAAACTAGGGTCTAGTGTGGTGATACCTTTGAATATAGAAGATAATCAGACTCCACACCCAACAAGTGCAAATTTGCAGTTATAGTCGCTCGCACACAATATTCGTGAGCGCGACCCAGAAGCTTCAGTCACTCACAGATAGTGTAGATGAGAGTGACCCCATTCTGAGCTAAGTTTTTGACATCTTGACATCAACTGGCTTCGGTGATATGGTAGATCTAGGTTTCTTTTCTGTTATAACATATTTGTAGATCTGGTTCATTATTATGCATTGCAAATCATATGTATTAAGCTCATTATACTCTGCTGAAATCGTTGATGACCTACTAAAGAAGAAGATTTGAAAGGGTTTCCCCCTAGTGGGGTTTTTCCTTGGTCTTGGACCAATTTGTTGTCTCTCATGGTTGTGTTGTTGTCTTCTCTATCACTGCATATATTTTTCTTTCTTTAGTTACGTTTATGGTTGATTATACTGCTAACAAATTGGATTCATTGTTAATGAAAAGATAAATTGGGCTAAAGTAACTGATACAATAGTGAACAATCTGAAAATTTAACATGATATCATAGCTATGTTGCTACTATGAGTACTATGATTCATGTTGAACCTTCCACATTTGATGAAGCTACAAAAGAACAATTTTGGAAGGATGTTATGGCTGAATAATATGAATCAATTATGAAAAATGACGTATGGGACATTGTACCTAGACCGAAAGGGAAGTCTGTTGTGACTTCAAAATGGCTATTTAAAATCGAACATGGAATTGATGGAAACATTTAGAAATATACAACAAAGTTTGTGGCTCGAGGCTTCTCTCAGAAAGAGGGAGAATATCATGATGACATATTTTCTCATTTGGCTCAATATACAACAATATGTTCTATAGTTTCCTTTTCTACAAATCATAGATGGAATCTTCATCAGATGGATGTAAAGACTGCATTGCTTCATGGCATGTTTTAGGAAGAGGTATATGTTGAACAACCACAAGGATTTGAAGTGGAAGATTGAATAACACATGTTTGCAGGTTGAAGAAGGCATTGTATGGCTTTAATCAAGCTCCTTGAGCTTGGTATGCACGTATTGATAGTTACTTAGTGAAGTTGGGATTCACAAGAAGCAATGTTGATCCTGACCTCTACTTCAAGGTAGTCCAAAGTATGCCATTGATTTTGGTTTTATATGTTGACGATCTATTTTTTACAAGTAGTGATCCTATGATGATTAAATGTAAGAGGAAGCTAACCTCTGAATTTGAAATGAAACATCTTGGTCTCATGCACTACTTTTTGTGTCTTGAAGTGTGGCAAAAGCCTAGTAAGATTTTCCTTTCACAAGGAAAATACATTGTAAAGTTGTTGGAAATATTTGGAATGACTCAATGTAAACCTATTGTCACTCTAATGGAAATGAACTTGAAGAAATTATGTGGAGATGCTACAGGACCAGACTTATAAAATCCATCTTAGTATAGACAACTCATTGGGGCTCTAATGTTCCTTGTGAACACTTGTCCAGACATATACTATGCAGTAAACACTTTAAGTGAATTCAAGTTCGAGCCCCACCACTCACATTAGATAGATGCTAAACACATATTGAGATATTTTCATAGGTCGATTATGCTTGGCTTGAGGTATTCTATAGGAAATGTACAACTTCATGGATTCATTGATGCTAATTCAGCCCAAAAAGTTATTGATAGACAGAGTACATCTGGATGTTTCTTTAGCCTTGGATCTACCATGATATCTTGGATGACTAGGAAACAAAAGTTTGCAGCATCGAGCACAGCCTTGCTGCTAGCATGGCTAGTTGCAAAGAAATCTGGTTGAGAAAGCTCTTTGGATAGCTACTTGAGAAGGTCTTGAATACTATGGTGATATACTATGACAACAAGAGTGGTATCCATTTGGTAGAAAATGTTGTGTTTCATGACAAGTCCAAGCATATTGAGGTTCAATATCACTTCATTTGAGACATGATAAAGAGAGGAGTTTTCAAGCTCCATCACATATTGATAAATGAATAGATTGCATATATTTTCATAAAGGGATTACCTAAGAGAAAGCTCTTGGTATTCAGAGAGCAGGTTTGGATTGATGGATGTTTCCCCTCCGAATAAGGGGCAATGCTAATCAAGAATACTCAGCTAGCTCTTCCTACCCTGTTTGAGGTCCTAGAGTGAGGAATCAAGATGGAGGGCTCCTAGGGTTGAGGGAGCTCTGGACAGTAGGGTGATATCTTTATCCGTTACCCATTGGGTTAGAGTTGCATATCACCATATATTGGTATTTATAGAGTATACCCCACTTGGTATCATACCCACAATCCGGGCTTGTTGGGAGTACCGCTCCTGATTTGACCAACGAGTGAGGGTGTACTTGGGGGTGTACAACCCAAGGCGATTATGATGAAAGTGTTCTACCACATGACTATACTAGGTCATCGATGGGAAGATCAATAGGAAATAAGATGGGTTGAGATGATACGTGGGTTGAGATAACTTGATATGATTCAAGGGTTGAGGATTTAATCCCCTCTATGACGAGTTATCCTATTTCTAGATAAGGGTGTAAGCTTTTTCTCCCTAATTCTTCTTCTAGATCCAAGAATGTGTTAGCAGATAGAGTTGAGTAGATACTGACAAATATTGAAAGGTGGAATTCTTCCTAGTTGAGAGGGAGTGTTAGTTTTTTAAACTAGGGCCAAATTCCACATTGGACAAATTAAATGATCAAGATAATATGCGCATTAAATTCCTCTTTTCGAGAGGACCAAAATCAACCTAAATATCACCTAATTTAGTTAAACAGAAGTTAAGATCTGAATTATTTTATTCATGCATACATTATGGAAAGGGTCAGCCCTAACCACATGAGTAATTGCTTGGGTCAATGTTAACCCCAAGTTAACCCTCAAGAAAACTATAAAATGAAGTGACCTCAAGTTCCTTTGATTATATCATCATCTTATTTCTCTTCTTTTATTTTGTTTTGGCTCATACATGTTCATCAGTAGAAGCTCGCATTGGGTCCGAAATTACTAGCAAAAGGTTCACTCTAGGTTAGGGTTTTCGGGATCTCAGTCATTGGCACATATCTAAAGTTTTTCATCCTCGATCGCTAACACAGAGTAGGCTAAAGAGCGACATTGGCTCTTTGGTCACTCAGAGAGAGTTCAGCGAGAGTGAGTCTAGGTTCAAAGGAAGATCTGAAGGATTCGGTCCCAAGTTACTTACTTCAAGTAGACCTGAGAGTGACCCCATCGTCACAGTCAATGGCACAACTCAGCAACGGTGTGACTTTGGCTCTTTGGTCGCTCATACATATTGATATGGGAGTGAATTTTGGTCTTTACAGTTCAGTGCCAGAGCTGCATGCATAGAGACTTCTTGAGTGCACACAATATTCGTGAGAGAAACTCAGAAGATTTAGTCACTTTCAGACAGGGTCGATGAGAGCGAACTAGTTCATATCTAAGGTTTTGACATCTTGACATTAGCTGGATTCACCGATATGGTAGATCTGGGTTTCTCTATTGTTATAACAGATCTGTAGATCTGGGTCGTTGTTATCTACTACAAATCATATGTATTAAGCTCATTGTACTCTCTACTAAAATCTTTTTATGATGATCTACTGAAGAATAATATTTGAAAGGCTTTCCCCCTAGTGGGGTTTTTCCCTGGTCTTGAACCATTCTTATGTCTCTTATGGTTGTGTTGTTGTCTTCTGTATCACTGCATATATTTTTCTTTCTTTAGTTATGTTTATGATTGATTATATTGCTAAAAAATTGGATTCATTGTTAAAGAAAATATAATTGGGCTAAAGTAACTAATACAACATTGAACGATCTAAAAATGTAACAAAAAAGTTAAAACAAGTGGGTTCTAAGACACTTTGTATTAATATGCAATTTATAAGAAAGACCCTTTGTGGCCAAATTCAGTCAATGTATACATGGGTGTAGTTGTTCACCAGTTGTTATGCCGAGAGGCAAGAAGTACATGTAGGATCAAGGGAGTGTTCCCAGGGTTGGTCGTGCTTGACCATCGTATTTTTATGATCTCTAGTCATGCTTGTGCATAATCCTCCATTCCCACCACAGGTATTTTGGCAATAAGGATGGTGGATCCCCGCCAATAGCCAAATTCCCTGACAACCCATGAGTAGAACTAAGGATCTCCTGAAAGAGTTTGTGTCGACTCTAGAAAAGTTGGCATGTAGCAGGAGAGGTGGAAACCTCCTGGAATCTTGTGCCAGACTTATGCTAGATATTAGATGCAGGAGCGCCAATGTCATTATCCAAGGAATTCACCACCCAAAGGCAGGGAAGGCCCATGGGGTAGGAACCCCTCAATATAGCTATCACCCAAGCTTATAAAGGTAACATCATGGAATGTATTAATCTAACCTCGACGGAGTGGTGAGGTCTTGAAGTGGATCTAGAGGCTAAAGATACCCTTAAGAACAAGTTGCAATTGAAAATACCATCTCGAAGAAGTTTGTGTGATGGTAGATCTAGTTTTCAGGGAGAGCGTAGAGACAAATACCAAAGGCCTTGCATGGTGTAGAGTCGAAATCCCTTGACCAAGCCATCATCGAATGATAAGGGAAGGGTGTCCATTGTGGAGTAAAAGGATGAAACTCTAAACTTAAGAAAAACAAATAGATAAGGATTGGATAAATATTATCCTCTTGTAGACCAAAACCACAAGTGAGAAAACTTCCAATTGGAGCAACCAGATTCCCATACTGCGTGATTGATAAGAGGGAATCTGATGTGGAATATGTGTGTGATCCATGCAGCCAGGCAAATATCCCAAATCTTGGAGGACAGAACCAATGTTTTGATTGTAACATAAGTAAAGAAGTGTGAACCCCGACGTAGTCGGAGGTCGGGTGGTCGAACCGTGTGCTAAGTGATGATTGTGTAGTTGATATGCTGACCCAATTGGATTGAAGGTCAGGGGTTGGGAGGTCTGAAGGATTTCATGTTGTGAGCTCCAAGATGAGCCAACCCCAACGAGGTTAGAGGTCAAGAGGTCAGGCTATATGCTAGTGGATGGATGCACAATTGTCATGCCAACCTTGACTAGGTCAGGGGCTGGGAGGTCGGGAGTCGGGACGTGAGACAACGTGTTCAAGTGGGAAATGCACGTTTTTTTATCATCTACTCACCTATTGATTGGACGAGCCCGTAGTGAACGACCACGTTGCACCATGAGATTTGTGACCACCATTCCCAGTCCATCAAAAAAGGAATGAAGGAAATATGTAGAAATGAATGAAAGGGAAAAAATAGAAATTGAGAGTGCGAACCTCCTAATTCTATTTCCATGATCGGATAATGGGGATTAGATTTCCCAATAACGACTCTCTTACCTTGGTAAGGCAAGGGGGTATGTTACACTTTTAGTTACCAATCAAAAGAGTGTCTGAATTGGTTAATCATTAATGGGTATTTGATGAGAGTACATGATAGAGAGGTAGAAATATATAAATGTAATCTCTTCAGGACTAATCGATTATGATGGAATTGAAATCCATTATTACATATTTGGATATTGTTATGAGTAGTGGATGAATTCTGAAAGATATTGGGTCAAATAATGTATGTAGGCAATATTACACAAAAAGAAGAAAAAGTGTCCTCTACATACAAAAATGCTTGGCTCTAGTTGTTGTATCCAAACACAGAGTTGCCCCATCTTAATGAAAATTAACCATTTAACAACATTTTCACATAGTCATCTTCCCTATAAACATTCGAAGATAATGCTCCAATGCTTTGAACTACTAAGCATTGAAATTCTTTGAAACACAATACTACATAAACAACACTATTCATTAATTAGTTGTCTAAATAAAAAACACCATTATCCTTTAATTAGTTGTATAAACAAAAAGGAATTTAATATCCTTTTTGTTTTTCCTTTTTATTTATTATAGGTTTGATTGTGCATGACAATTAATTAAGATTCATGGAATTCTTCTAGTATGTGAATATATCATGTTTATTAGTCAGCATGGCACTTCAATTAAATGACGGGGTAATCAAAGTCATAAGGGATGTGAGAGGATAAGGTGCTATTAGTAATAACCTAAACAACAAAGTTATGATCTAAACAACAAAGTTAGCGATGCCAAGGGGATGTGAAGAAAGAAGGTCTCATGGGTGAATACATAAATAGTGAGCTCAGAAAAGCCTAAAGTAATGTGAGAGGACAAGGTCTCATGGGTTCTCTAAAATCAATTGAACATTAATGGATTTTATTCTTTCTTTTATTCTTACCATGTAATTTGGTACTTTTATAGAATTAATATCATTTATATTTATCTCATTATATTTATAGCAATTTCAAAAATTAAATGTGGAATCTAAGCTTTGAGGAATAAAGGTGAAGTATTGAATAATAAATGTAAATAAGTTAAAATAGTTCATAGATTTGTTTTTTTTGGGAGTAAGGGTATGAAAATAAAAGAATTAAATACTTTGATGGGTTTAACCAATTTCTTTTTTGGAGCTTAACAAAAAGACATTAAACCATCTCTTTTTCAACCTTTTGAAATATGATGAAGTACCAAAAATTATCATTGATGTGTTTTTGCACTAAAAAAAATGATATGTAATTTAACTTCGTTAATCTTTAGATATAATAGTTTCAAATAAAATATATCCGAAAATTCTAACAAATGTTGTCTTTTTATGCTATCAATATAGAACATTCAACTTAATTTTAATTTATTAATTATTAATACACGAACTCTTTTTGAATGGTCCATAATAATACAATTGCCATCTCTTAATTAATAATATCGAATGTTAAAAACATTAATTTTTTAAATAAATTAATAACTTTTTAAAAATATATTTTAACCTTCTAATTTATATGAGTTGAAAATGAAAAGTTGTAATATTACAATGCAAAGTTGTAAAATTTGTCTTTATTGCTTCAATCAAAAGTGTTTTACTCAATTTTTTTATCTCCAAACCAAATATGGAAATGAATAATGTAAAATATAGTTGACATTTTGTGTGATTAGCACCATGTAGAATATCTAATATAAAAATGATTTAGATTATTAGTGCTAAACTTTTTTTATTGAAATGATATTTTTTGAAAATTGTAATCTTTTAGGATAAGAAAACAAACTTAATTTGGATCTGTTATAATAAAAATATAATATATAAAATTATTTATATAAACTTTTAATTGTTTTAAAATTAAAATTATATAGGTATAATTAATGAAATTTGAAAAAACAATTTCACTAACTTATTATTAATTATAGTGTTGTTTTTTTTTTTTAAATAGTTAATGACAATTTAAAAACTATGTTTATATTTTATTTTATTAAGTTTTATTTTTATAGGAGCATAAATTCATCTAATCAAGAAAAGAAGATCATTTTTTTGAGGCCTAAATTTCTTTTAGAGTACAAAATTTGAAAAAAAAGTCTTAACCCCTAAAGACTTGATCCCTCTCTTAATAATTAGTGTGTATATATATGCCATTTTCGAATGTGTAATAGGTTCAATGTCTTGAAAAATTCCTTGTCACATGGATTGTATAGACTATATATTTTAAACTTGTCTTTCCAATAAATATTTGTTGGATTTCAAACAAAATTTATGAGAAATTATATTTGAAAAAGACACAAACTATAGAATAATGAGGCTATTTAAAATGTTTTAACCATAAAAATAATTATTTTTCAATTGCTCCATATAATATTTACATAGATTTTTTTATTATTTTAAGCATATTTAGATAGAAATATTTTACTTAAGATGCATATTGAAATATTTTATTTTATAAATCAAATTGTTAACATTAAAAAAAAAAAAAAAAAAAAACATTTTTGTAAATTTATACTTACTATTGCCAAAAAAACTGGGATTACATAGCTCTTCCAAATTTCCATCGGAAGATTTTAATTACCCTCACTCGGTTTATCCTAACTCAAACAAACCAACATTTCACGAGATACACATGGCTAGAAAATTTACAAAACACAGAGCTACACCGAGTTTGGCACACATACAACAATAGGCTAAATACATCATAAAAGCATAAGCCCTCTTGATAGGGTTGAGCCAAAACCTAGTTGGCAACAAAAGACAAAGCAAACACATTGAAACTTTAATCATTATTAGAGGATGCAATTGTTGCAGGAACCCTTGCCATTGAACTTGGTGGATCTCCGCTATCATATTCAAGTGCAATATGCCCCTCCACATGACCAAGGAAATAATCAATCCTATATAAGCAAAAACATTGATTCCTAAGAATTCTCTTTATATCTTCCAAAGTGGCAAAGAGATTATACCTTTCCACTTTCTTTACTTTCATGAGAAGTCCCAACAAAGTTTCAATTACCAAAGCAAGGCCACAGAGTTCAGATATTGCTTCTTTCTTCCCCTAGTGCCCTGAGGGTCAAGATACCAAGTAGACATATCCTCTAATATTTTTAAATCAGACTAAGATTGTCTCTCCACTCCAACTTGGGTATCAAATTAAGTATCTCCTTCCCTGTTTCTAACATAAATGCATTGAAGTAAGTGGAAATTGAGTCATCAACAAAGAATCTGCTCATCTATACTCTTGTGGACCACTAAGCACTCCCCCACACCTACAACACAATTTTTGTCTCGATGACATAAACCCAAGCGGAGAGCTCCCTTCACCACGAGTTGTAACATAAAGAAACCACATCGAGGTTGAGGACCTACCCTCGTTTCCTCTCAAACCACCACAAACAACTCCTAGAAACATGATAGGGACAGGTTTATAATGAGCTTAGTCCATGTGGGCTCTTGCATGTGAATGCATGCAAGGGTTTGGCTATGCCTCTTTTCTTTAATGAACATTATGTCCAAGAGTAACAGGCACAACCCCCAAATCCCCTCATTAATCGCATTAACAACCCATCATAAATCCATAATATAATTTTAAATATACTTGAAAATTATACATATTGAAATATTTTTTAACGACCAATATTATTATTAATTTTATATCCGTATTTTAATTAACTACACCTCTCTTTTATAATTCTTATTAAAAAACCACTGATTTTTTTACTTTCAATTATCCTTTTTGGATTATTAGAGTATTTTTGTACTCAACATTAAAATTAATTTCTTTATGTTATTTATTATCTCTATATACGTATATTTGAAATTATTATTAAAAAAACAGCTAATAAAGATATTCAGAAGCTGGTGATCCATTTATAGATGAAGCAGCTGTTTTACGTCAATCCTATTAACAGTTAACAGTGGTAGTGGGAGGGATAAGATTCAAAGGATTTGTCGTCATCTTCACCAACACTGAACTGCGCACAAATAACTGCCTACTTCCTAACTTTTATTTGATAAATATCATTAAATAAAATAAAATAATGTGTTAACAGTCGCCCACATTCAATTTAATTTCACCGTTACTATCCTTTCCACATTCAATTTAATTTCACCGTTACTATCCTTTCCACATATTTTTATCATGATTGATTTCACAGTTACGATCCTTTCCGCAGATTTTTCTCAATTATCATGAGGAAACTATTACCCTTTATATGTAAAAATATAATTTTATAAGTATAAATATTTCCTTTCACAATTTCTATGATCATGATAAATTAATATATTTTATATTAAACAAATTTATTTTATTTTTTCTACAGATTTTCCTCAATTATCATGAGGAAACTATTAGACTTTATGTAAAATAATATTTTATAAATATAAATATTTTCTTTCTCACACATTTTCTATATGAATGATGATAACTTATTACATTTTATATTAAACAATTTTCATTATGCCTATTCTTTTAAGTAATGAGTGTATTTTTGGATTATGTGAATATTATTTTATAGTATATTAGGAAAATTTTATTAGAAATAAGTTGATTATCATATTTTTATAAGTTAATTGACATATAAAAATAGTGATAGTGAGTGTATTTTAGTGAAATTTGTTAACGTAGTTTTAGTAGTGGATATTGAGTATATATGGCAAGATGTGATTATAGTTGTTGATGGCTAAACATGTTCAAATTATGGTTAAGTAGAGTTTATTTTGATCAACATATAGTTACTATAAGTAAGGTTTATTATGATCAACATATGATTGGTTATGGATGACCATGGTTGTCCGAAACTAACAATGGTTGACTATGATAGGTTCTAATTGACTATGGTTGACCATTGTTCATGTTTGAACATCATTGACCATGATTGCCGATGGTTGACTACGGTCAAATGTGTTAACCATGGTTTGACCAATTTGACCATAGTTTTCTATGATAGTTTATAGTTGTCCATGTAGATAATGGATGGTCATGGTTGACAATGTTCAACCATGTGACTTTCATTGAGCATGTTTGACCATTTAGCCTTGGTTGACCATGGGTTGACCATGATTTTCCAAGCTTAATTATAGTTGACTTAAGATGACCATGGCTGGTGATGGTTGACCATTGTTGACTATTGTTGACCATGACTGACTAAAGTAGAGTATGATTGACTGTGTTTGACTATGGTCAGTCATAAGGACTAGAGTCAACAATGGTTGATGATAGTTGGAAATGTTAACCATTGTTATCTATGGCCTACCATAGTTGACTATGATCAACCATAGTTAATGATGTAGTAAACCATGGTGACCTTAGTTGATTATGATTGACCACAATGACTATGGTTGACATGGTTAACTATGGTTCATCGAATACGACCATAATTGCCCATGGTCAACTAAGGTTGATAATGGTTGTCCATGGTTCACTATATGCTAACTATGGTTGATCAAAGATCACCATGGCTTCTCATGGTTGACTATGATTTCCTATGGTTGACTAAAATTGACATGGATGACTGCGGTTGACCATGGCTAGCCTTAGTCGACCATGATCAATTTTGGTGTACTATGATGAACCATGGTTTGATTTTTGTTTGTCATACCACAATGTTGATATTTTGTTTTTCACATTGTAATGTTGATTCTTGTTTTCCATCTTCTGATGCAAATTTTTTTCTCATCACTTGCAACGTCAACTTTTTTTGATCAAATTGTGATGCCAATTTTTGTTCTTTCTAAGATTGCATCATTGATTTTTTTATACATTGTGACTTTGATGTTTAAATGTCACGTTCTGATCTTAATTTTTTAACTTGGTTATATATTGTCAATTGTGGTTGACCATGGGTGGACACTCTGGACCATGGTTATTAATGTTTAACTATAGATGAATATGGTTTACCATGTTAACTATGAATTTCCATAACGACCATGATTGACCATAATTGAGTTGGCTTGACCATGGTTGAATATGGTTTCCTCATTGAAAAATGTTATAAAAGTTATGTTTTTTTTTTTTTTTTTTTTTTTTTTTTTTTTTTGGGGCAAATGCTAAACTACTTATATTAAGAAAATAGAAAAAATATGTACAAGAGGGCTAAGCCTCTGAGAGTGATAAAACAACTCTCTGTCAATTTTTTCCATACAAAATTTGTCCTGCTTAGAAGGAAGGACCTGATAGCAACACTTAAACTGTTCCAGACAGTAACAGACAATTACATGATAACTATCCCCAAAAAAGCATTTCCAGTCTAGAGATTTGTACATTACGGCTTGGAAATTTGCCAAACCAGAAGCATAATAAAAAAAGAGCAGAGCATAGGTGCCTGCGTGTCTAGATAGGTCGTTGGCCGGATACCACGTCGTCATGGTTGTTGAACATAGGGCATTGCTCCCGAACAAAGCATTTGAAGAGAAAACATATCAAAAAACATAGGAATAATCCCCAATCCAGAGTCTTAGCCCTTACCCGCCTTGCCTTGAATTTCAGTTGCATGTTTGGAGCTTTCCGCCTTGTCCTCTGCAGCCCGATGCTCAGCCTCCCATTCTGCTGCTTCCCATTCTGGATCGGGCTCGCAAATCACCTCCATGCCTTCCGGTATGTCCTCAATGCGATGTATTCCTGGCGGGAGCTTTGGGTAGAGTTTGTAGCCAAAGACGTGGTCTGGCTCCTTGCCCTTCCTTGGAGTTTCCGTTGCCTGGGGCTGCGCCACCGATTGCTGAGCCAAATTTGTAATATCCATGTCCATTATGCTGCCAATTTCTCGGAGAACCTCGTCCTACTATGCCGATTGAACACCAGTACTCTCCTCTTCGAGCCTGCTCTGAGAGGAGGGGATGTATGAACTGTCGTCCTTACCCCTGCTCTGAGATGAGTTATTCGAACTGGGCTCCTATTCATCTGATACCTCCCTCCCGCTTTCTTCCTCTTCGTCTTCTTCAGCGAAAACAACTGTGATCAGTGCTGAGACAATGGGCCTGTGGGTTTGACGATGGTATTTAAGCTTGACCGTCTGCACCGTGTTACTGATGTCATTCCCAGAATCCTCAGACCCAGGAGAGCCTGGCGAGGCATAAGCAAGCGGGGAGACACGCCGCGGGCTATGAGCTCCTCTGCCTCCAGAATACCCCCTCTATCCGTAATTCCGCCCTCGTCGAGGTGTGGCCCGTTGCCGAGGAGCCATCTCAAGCCTTTGATGCTCCGTAGCTTTCAACACCTGACCCGTAACCTCAGGCTCTTCCTTATTCACCTTCGCCTTGGGGAATTGATATTTTCTTACTGCTGTAATATACAATGTCAGGAAGGAGCGGTTCAACTGGTTAACCCCTCCCTCAATCTTCCCTCGATGCCTGGAATAGTTCTTCTTCCTTGCACTGAGCCTGGGTTTGCGCAGAGGCCTGCCCACTCCAGCACCCTCCTTCTTCCTCACCAGACAACCATTCTCTTGCAGAATTGGGTAGCAACTCCGCGCCTGTTGGGTAGTAACGACGATCGGTGTAATTGGCATTGAATGCCATTCAATGCTGCTTTAATGCAATTCATTGCACAGCTCCAAGTCGCCTTCCCGCTGAGCTCTCCTCGTGGCAGGCACATGGCCTCCATCTGTCAAGGTAGCACCCGCATCCGGGTAAAATTATGATTTACGTCTAAATTTATGTTAATATATTAGTATGAAAGTTATATTACCATTGATATTATCAATAACCCTATTAATAAAGATTTTTAATACCAATACCAATATTAATATTGATATCAATCCATTTTAAACTTAAATATTAAATAATCCTTAATGAAAATAGCAACAAGAAATGCTAAAAATAACATTGCTATAGATATCATTTCACGATATTCCAATTTTAATTTGTCCTTGAATTAAAATTGAGAATTAAAATTTGAATTTAGTTTCACGAGTTGTTTGAAAAATAATTAATTAGTTCATCATGAGTTAATACTTGGAGAAATTCAAACATGAAGTCTTTGTGAAGTCATGCAACAATTATCCCTTTGATTGAGGAAGTTATCTCTTAATTAAGGAGATAAGGATGAGTTGTATTTGAGTTGTAATTAGTTAGCTCAGTTAACTGAGTTAAGTCTAGTTAGATTAGTTCCAAACAATTTGTGGAACTGATTCTGAGTTCAGTCGGTTGATGCATGAATGCATGAAACTAGTGTACTCCAGATAACTGAATAATCTCTCATAAATAACTCATGCATGTCAGTTCAGACAAAGGCCCAGTTGAGATTAAAGGCAGGTTCATTGTACTGTTAGTTCAAGGAGTTTTTCTATAAAGGGAACTCATCCATGCAGAAGGAATAAGGTTCCTTGAGGATTGCGCAGTTTTACAGTGTTCGAGCAGTGTGTGACACCAATGTCACACAAGGTTATAGCAGGAACATCTAGGGAAAACAACGCAAGGAAATACGAGGCTTGGAGGCAAGGAAAATTTTAAGGATGGAAAATTTTCTTGAAGTTTAGAAACATTGGCGAATCTCACTAATCCCTAATATGCAAACTTATAAAATTTTTCAATGATATATTTGTAAAATTATTCAAATTTATAATGATTTATCATATAGCCACTATATAATGTTGGTGATTTTTAAGGTAAAATAATTTTATATTCTAAAATTTGGGCGAATCATCTTTTATAAAAATTGGAAATTGGCGAATCGTTTTTCGGAAAAATCATGGAAAATTAGCCCAATGGGCGAACATTAGCCCCTAAAAGTTTCCATGCTTGGAGGGCAAAGGAGAAGGTTTGCGAAAAGTCTTTTTTGCCTATGAGCATCCAGGAGGATTGTAGTGAGAGCTGGTTAGCTGCGGGAGCTAAGGCTTTGTGTAATCTTGATGTATTTCCACCTTGTATGATAATATAGATAGTAGGTTTTTTAGCTGAGGCTTTCCCTAGAGTATTCTTCTGTGTTTCATGTGTGATTGATTCTTCTTCTCTATTATATGTGTTCTGTTTGATATTTTCTCAAATTGATTAAGCTTCCACAAGTTTGATTGTAGAAGTAGATTAAGTATTTTTCTTTAGTACATTGCATAATCAGATTAATCTACAATGAGAATTTCTACATGGTATGAGAGCTAACTAATCTATAGAGAAATTTCTACATGGTATCAGAGCAAAGGTGACTAGAGCTGTGAACAACATACTGAGAAGGGAAAAGTCTAGGTTTGAAGTTCTTGATTGCAAGTACAAAAACTCAAATTCTTATAAAACGTCTAAGTTATCCAATGGCACTCAATAGCTTGAGACTCGAGTATGCACTAGATTGCAGCTCGAATTATATAGCATGGAAGTGGTGTTGAAGACAATGGATTAAAGGATTTCGTTAATCAAGAAATTCCCAAGCCAACAGTAGCTAATTCCCAAGAATTGGAAAAATGGAAGAAGTGTGTGGTGGAGGCAAGGAGGATTCTTCTGGAGGGAGTTAGAGACCATATTGTCCTGGGTCTCCATGGGAAGGAGACTTTTTTCTCAATGTGGAAGACATTGAAGGACCTATATCAGAACAACAACGACCAGAGGAAACTGGTGCTCAAGGACAAGCTTTGGAAGATCAAGTGTGAAAAGGGCGACACTATTTCTACATATTTGAACAAGCTCACCACCTGCAGAGATGAGCTTGGAAGTGTAGGAGTAATGATAGTTGATGATGATATGGTGAGTCTTGCTCTCCTTGGTCTTCCTAAGAGTTGGCATAGCTACTAGGACTTAGTGAATGGAAGAGAGAAACTGTCGGATTGGGAATGACTGTGGTCGGATCTCATGCAGGAGGAGATCAGGAGGAGCACATGAGATGGTTCTTCATCCAAGGAGGATGAAGAAAATCTAGCCTTAGCAAGTAAGGCAAGGGAAGGGAAGGAGAAGGATTCTCATCCCAAATTGAATTCTTCTCATGGAGGGAAGAAGGGTGACAAATCTAAGGCGAGATGCTTTAACTGTCATGAGATGGGTCATTATGTGACTAATTTCAAATCGAAGAAGTCCAGGAAGGCATCCTTAGAAGGATGTGAAGGTGAGGCATTGGCCTCTCAGTTCGAGATCGACTTCACCCTCATCGCATGCATGGTGTCTTCGATGATGAGTTGTGGTTGGTTTCTTGACAGTGGAGCCTCATACCACATGACCGACGATAAAAGTTTATTCAGTACCTTGGAGGAGAAAGACCTCAAGATACTCATAGAGATGGGTGACGATGAAAGGTATAGTGTTTCAGGAGTGGGCATGGTTACTTTTCAGAGGGAGAATGGAGCTTATATCACCTTGAAAGATGTGAAGTATGTTCCTAGACTAAAGAAGAACTTGGTATCGATCGTGATGTTGGAGGAAAAAGGCTACGATGTTGTCTTTAGTAAGGGAAAGTTTTTCCTTAGACACATCACCACGAGAGAAGTGAAACAGATCGGTTCATGGGTACAAATCTTGTATGCTCCTTAGGTTCAAGATGCATGCAAAGCCTTGAGGAGCAAAGCCAATGTTAGATACTTGGTGGTTGAGAGGGAGAGTAAATTACCTCTCAACATGTAGTAGCAGAAGAAGTCTCACATAATTGTGGAGGAGCCACAATTGAAGAAGTCAACAGAGGGATCACATGTAGCCATACCTCTAGGTGTGAGGTAAGGTGATGTGAAGTGATAGTCCCATGAAGGCTGAAATAGGGGCAGGATCCTCGAGGTACTCAAACTCTTTTATTAGACCTTGCTATGGGAGCCCCGACGAGGAGTAGTAGGACTGGCTGAGTGGGTAGAGACAGATGCAAATGGAGTGGTAAAGGGAGCTTCAACATCAGAGGGTGTTTCTAGACCAATAGGGAGGTCAGTTGGGATATCAGTTACTTACTTCTCAGTCACTGAGTTGCAATGCAGTAGTGGGCAGCACGAGGCAACATGATGAGAGGAGCTGCAGTGCTGGGAGATAGGACCAACAACAGCACAGAGGAAATAGGAGGAATTAGTGTGACTGATGCAGTCAGAGATCAAAGTGGCAGAGGCTAGAGCAGTCAGATACTGAAGAGCACACAGGTGCAGAGTTTTCAGTCGACAAAGGCAATAACAGTCAGACACTTTGATGATAGATGCATCATACTGATTCACGTTAGTTTTTTTTTTTTTTTTTTTTTTTTTTTTTTTTTTTTGTTTCTGGAGTTGCTAGAGCTGCAACACTAGAGAGAAGTGTTGCATGCAGAACATTCCAAAGGTTAAATATTGGGATCGAGTTGAATTCCTTTCTTGTTGAGAGGGAGTGTTGAAAATAGCAACAACAAATGGTAAAAATAGAAATGATAAAAACAGCGTTGCTATAGATAGCATTTCAGAATATTCCAATTTTAATTTGTCCATGAATTAAAATTGAGAATTAAAACTCGAATTTAGTCTCACCAGCTGTTTGAAAAATAATTAGTTAATTCATCCTGAGTTAATTAGTTGGAGAAATTCAAACATGAAGTCTTTGTGAAGTCATGCAATAGATATCCATTTGATTGAGGAAGTTATCCCTTAGTTAAGGAGATAAGAATGAGTTTTATTTGAGTTGTAATTAGTTAGCTTAGTTAACTGAGTTAAGTCTAGTTAGATTAGTTCCAAACAGTTTTTGGAATTGATTGTGAGTTCAGTCAGTTAATGCATGCATGCATGAAACTAGTCTACTCCAGATAACTGAATAATCTCTCATAAATAACGCATGCATGTTAGTTCAAACGAAGACCCAGTTGAGATTAAAAATAGGGACATTGTACTATCAGTTAGAGGAATTTTACTATAAAGGAAACCCATCCATGCAGAAGGAATAAGGTTCCTTGAGTATTGTGCAGTTTTACAGAGTGTTGGAGCAGTGTCTGAGACCAATGTCACACAAGGTTATAGCAGGAACACCCAGGGAAAACAACACAAGGAAATAGGAGGCTTTGAAGACAGAGGAGAAGGTTTGTGAGAAGCCTTATTTACCTATGAGCATGTAGGAGGATTGTACTGAGAGTTGGTTAGTTGTGGGAGCTAAGGCTTTGTGTAATATTGATGTATTTCCACCTTGTATGATAATATAGATAGCAGGGTTTTTAGCTGAGGCTTTCCCCGGAGTATTCTTCCGGGTTTCATGTGTGATTTGTTCTTCTTTTGTGTTATATGTGTTCTATTTTATCTTGGTCAAATTGATTAAGCTTCCGCAAGTTTCATTGTAGAAGTATATTAAGTATTTTTTTAGTACATTGCGTAATCAGATTAATCTACAACAAGAATAAGGTTCCTTGAGTATTGTGCAGTTTTATAGTGTGTTGGAGCAGTGTCTGAGACCAGTGTCATACAAGGTTACAACAGGAACACCTAGGGAAAACAACGCAAGGAAATATGAGGCTTGGAGGACAGAGGAGAAGGTTTGTGAGAAGCCTTATTTACCTATGAGCATCCAAGAGGATTGTACTGAGAGTTGGTTAGCTGTGGGAGCTAAGACTTTGTGTAATATTGATGTATTTCCACCTTGTATGATAATACATATAGCAGGGTTTTTAGCTGAGGCTTTCCCTAGAGTATTCTTCTAGGTTTCATGTGTGATTGATTCTTCTTCTGTGTTATATGTGTTCTGTTTGATCTTGGTCAAATTGATTAAGCTTCTGCAAGTTTCATTATAGAAGTAGATTAAGTATTTTTATTTAGTACATTGCATAATTAGATATCTGTAGTGAGAATTTCTACACCTTTTAGATATAAACCCTAATAAACATTATTATAAAATCATATTAATAAATCCTTTTAAACCTCATTAATATTAATACAAAAAGTTTTTAATCCTTGGCTATGGTTGACTATAATTGAATATGGTTGATTATCACAGTAAATCACAGTTGCATCCATCATCTGACCAAACAATCCAACAAGTATATTTCTCATCGAGATCACCTCACATGTTGCTTCACTAACAACCATGTATTCTAGTTTTGTTGAGTTGAGTGCCACGGACCTTTAGACCCAACACTGAAAATTCCACCTCATGTACTCTTTCAGTGTGATGGACTTCATGCCCAATCTTCATCTATGAAGACACATAGCTTCACTCCATCTATCCCTCTATACCACAGTCCAAACTAGGTATTTCCTTTGAGGTACTGTAGAACATGCTTAACTTCCCTCCAAAATAATTTGGTTGGCATAACCATAGTTTTGGTTAGATGGTTGACTACATAGCACATATGTAGTCATTTGTTCACAAGATACATTAGTGAACCCACCAACTTCCAGTAAATAGTAGCATCAACTTCCTGACCTGAAATGGCATCCTCTTTCCTCCAGTTGGTTGCTAGAGGTGTCTCCATGGGCTTGCAACTATCCATGTGGAACCTCTAAAGTATCTAGTTGGAATAATTTCCCTAAGAGACAAACAGTTCCCCATCACTTTTCCATACTTCCAATCCAAGGAATTAGTGCATGAGACCCATGTCCTTCACTTAAAAATCTCTTGTAAGGTCCTCCTTGCAAGATCATATCAGTTGTTCATCACCAATTAAAGTCAATTCATCAACATATAAGACAATAATAAAAAAATTACCTTCTCCTAAGATATGATAGAGGTTTGCATCCGCTTCACTTTTGGTGAAGCCCCAAACTAGTGAGATAGCTATCGATCCTAGTGTACCAAGCACAGGATAATTGCATGAGACTGTACAACAATCACCTGAGTCAGCACACATGAGACTCCCGATCAAAAGCATCTAGGCCTTCTGGTTGCTCGATGTTCACCACTACTCAATAATTCCACTGAGGAATGTTGCTTTTACATCCATTTGGTGGATCTTCTTCCCCATCTATGTAGCCAGAGCAAGAATTGATATGATGGATGTGTACCTTGCTATAGGAGAAAATGTCTCCTCATAGTCAATCCCCTCAACTTGAGAGTACCCCTTAGCCACAAATATTATCTTGTACTTTTCTATGCTTCGGTGTGTTGTATGCTTTACCTTGAAGATCCACCTCGATCCCACAACTAATTTATCTGTTGGTCTTGGGACCACTTCCAAAACATTGTTATTTATAATGGATTCATATTCCTCCACCATTGCATCAACCCATATAGGTTTCTCTACTACTTCCTTGAAAGAGGATGGCTCTGTCTCTACAAGCTCAATAATTAGAGCCATGTAGATAGTGTACCGATCTTGTGGCCTTCTCTGTCTCCACTGATTTTAAGGAGCACCCACATTCCGCCTCAAATCCTGCACAAATTTCTCAACTTCCCTCGTTATTTTTTTGCCTTTTCTAGATGATTATGATTGAGTGGATGTCTCCACTCTCTATTCCTCACCTTGTGGTTGCTCCACAATTTCTTGAGGTTCCTCCTTTGGAAATAAAATCTCCTATTCTAGTGGGATCTAAAGCTCCCTCTCAAGAGAGCACTGCATCTCTTTTTCTTCATCAAATTTTAGATCCCTTTGCACAACTTTCATTTTGAGGGATGGCAGAGGAGTTTCTGTGTAACCCACAAAGACCCCCAATTCTACTATAAGCTCTAGAGGTTTCCTTGATACTTTGGAGACATGGAAGTAAACAGAGGCTCCGAAAATCCTAAAGTGCGACATAGCCAACCTTCTCCCCGAGAAAGCCTCATCTAGTGAAATCATGCCCAGAATCTAATGAGGAATCCAGTTCTGCAAATAGGTTGTTGTGTTGCATGCCTTAGCCCAAAAATGCATAGGTATGTGTTGATCCTACAACATCACCTTCTTCCACAATGTTACGTTTCCTTCTCTCAGCTAGCCCATTCTGCTATGGGTTGAGGGGTGTTTTCAACTCTCTTCTAATGCCTTCTTTTAGACGATTTGTTTTAAATTCATTCGACACGTAATCATCTTCGTTATCGCTCCTGAGAGCCTTGACCTTCTTTCTCGTTTCTTTATCAACCAGTGCCTTGAATTCTATGAACTTGGAAAATGGCTCATCCTTCTTCTGCGTGAATAAGATCCAACATTTCTATGACAAGCCATCAACAAAAATGACAAAATATTTGTGCTTTCTAGTGGAGGCTATTGAGAAAGGTCCACAAGCATCAGAGTGGATCTTTTCAAGGACTGCATGTGCTTTGTTCTCCTAATCATGGAATGTGGATTTTGTGTACTTCCCAAAAGTACATCCTTTGCATACATCCTAATACTCAAGTGCTCCTTTGGGAAGGCTTGTGGTTATCTATTCTATGATCTTCAAAGTTCCATGATGGAAGTGACCAAGTATTCTATGCCAAAGGTCACCGACATTATGGTTCTATACCTTTTCCACCTTTGCGATCAATGTAGTATAATCCTCCACATATAGCTTGTACAAGTTCTTCACATGAACCCCAATCTAATCCACCTATCTCGTGGCTATGTGTCTCATGAATTCACTTCCTTTGTTTAAGATCACATTGCAACTACAGTCTTCCAAAACTACAATAGAGAAGATATTTTTCTTTAGGCCTAGAATGAACATGGCATCCTTGAGAGGGGGGAGCCTGACTCCTGTTATCACTCAGTATTTTCTCAAGGTTAAAGAATGAAATCACCAAGGTAACTACAAACCACTTTTGGAGATCAGGACCTAGCCTTCTTAATGCTCAGAGAGGGCTCTCTCTTTATAATTTAACTTTGTTTTAATTATGTGATTTTAGGCTAGTTATCAACGTTCTAGGGTTTTTGATTTGTATTCAAGATTGGGTGGTGGGATCCTTGAAATAGATAGATAGAATGATGTCTTTAGACCATTGGACTATGGAGTCAACATAAGGGCAGCAGAAATGGATCAACTCACTAAAGGGAATGTTCAAAGGGCAAGCTAGCATAGTAAAGTGTAGGTCTCTGGGGCCGGAGGGGTGAAATTGTCTTAACCAGGGTGAGAGAGAAATTAATAATTCTCAGACTAGGATTGAAACAAGGAACAAAGGGTAATCATAAACAAAGGGAAATTAAAATTTCTTTGCTATAGATCGTAAAGAAACAACCGAAGCTAAGGAGTAATTAAGAATTCCTTAACTTAGATATCAGTAGAAAACATGTATTTTCCTAACTGTTAAAACAGAGTGTAATTAAACAAATTTTGAGATAATACTCAAGTTATAGCATTCAGATTCAGATATACATTATGAAAAACTTTAAGAAATATAAGAACAACGTGAGAAAATACTTGTCTGCACTTCGCTCAACACATGAATTCTTTGAAATATCTGGTGTTTATTCATTAATCCAACTTGCTGGCTCAGTGATCAAGAAGTCTATTGAAATGACTAAGAATCCACCTGAAATACTTCAAATGAAGAAGTATTTATACAGATTTTAAACTGAAATATCTTGAAAAAATGTCAAGATTGGTTTTGCAAATATCTCAAACTCATTTACATTATTAGAACTCAAATAAAGGACACTCAAAACTAATGAATCCGTTTGACACTATACTTATGGATTTATGGTGACAAAGAAGAGAAATTTGAATTTGATAGCAACTCTTAATTGATGATGAGGCTTCCAAATCATTAACTAAGTCCTTCCTTTGTGCATTCTACCCCAAAAATTCTGAAAAATTAGGGTCCAATGATACCGTTGTATATCTCAATCCAAGATAGATATGTAATATGTGAAAGAGGTTATTGTAGATAAATACATGATTGAGATAAAACTATTTTAGTTTCTAAAAATTTAGCTCCAGTTGTTCACAATATTCTCTGCAAAACGATGTCAAAACAAGACTTTGCATTGTCCAAAAAATAGGCTCTAAAGATATGCATTTATCTCCTTTTTTATAATACCTATGTCAAAAGTGAGATAGGTTTTTGTAGTTTGGATTTTTAGGAACAAAAATCTCCTCCAATGTCTCGAAATGCATCTTGGATTGGCCACAATAGTTTCTATACAATTATGAATTAAACATGAAATTTCTGGAAAATGTACCATTTCTGCTTTGATTTCATCTTTTTTCACTTTGATTTTTCAATCTGATACACTTTTACTGATACTCTTTCATCTGATACACTTTCACTTTGATGACATGTCAATATCTTTTACCATGTTTTTACTTTTACTATACATTTTAACTCTTTACTGTGTATTTCAACAGTAATTCATTTAGTTTTTTATATGTATCAGCATATGGTAATGGATATTGATCGAATTTCTGTAGGTTTGATCTATTTTTCTTTTGTTGTATGCTTTGTCTAGTTCCTTTGTTTTAACAGTCAATGTCTCTATGTGAATTATTTTTTTCTCTATTCTCTGTATAACTATTTCCTTCTTCTGAATGAAGGTCTTTTAATAGATTTCCTTCCGAGTCTTGGAGTAAACAAGTTTTGTGACTAGTATCAAAACTATTTATCCAAGCTCTAGTCTTTTGCTAATTACCAGCAAAACACAACAATCATTAAGAAAACGTAGGTGGGCAGGAAAGGCAATTGATGGCTTTATTGCACAGGGATGTCTGGGGAAGGAGTTATGGCAATGTTTTGAAAGTAATCGGAGGTCAAATTGTGTTGGAGAGGTTTAGGGTGGTGCCAGAAGGGTGTGATAGGTTTTACTGTGAAATGGGGCAAAAGGAATGAAAACGAGGGTTTTCAGGGTTTTAACGGGAAACTTTTTAAATTTGGCACGACATTAGTTAAATGAGCAATGATGGTCTTGTCTTATCCAGGGAAGTGGTTTCCCAGGCCATCACACCATTTTTTTGGCGAAGGTGGTATTTGGGAGGGGTCACCCGATCTACATCCGCGCCTGGCACATAGCAGTTGGGGTTCAAGGGAAAACCGATTTATTGGGCGGGTAACGGTCGGCCATCGGGCAGAGCCGATATGGTTGTGAACTGTCGGATGAGGTGGATGGTGATCGGATGGAAGTCGGGCGAGGAAGGTGCGCAGATGAAATGAACTGAGGTTTAGGGGGTCCCAGGGGCTTTAATTATGGTGTATTTTGATTATTTAAGATTTAATCACGGGTTTAAAATGATCAGGGGAGGTTTAATGACAAGGTTAGCTTAGGTTCATCACGTCGGGGTATATTAATAGGGTCAACTATAGTTTATATTTAAACTAAGGGTTGGGGGTATTTATTTATGGGATTTAATTAATATATGAGAAAAAAGTATATCGGGGAGGTAATACATTAGGTTAGCATGTTAATATGAAATGAATGTGTGAGAATGTAAAATATACTAGGCATAGTGTAAAATATGATTTTTAGGCACAATTTGTTCATTATGATGCCCCACATAATCATTTAACACTTCTACTTAGGATAAAGCCTTTTTGTGGGTTTTTGAGTGAAAATGGGACTTAAAATGGGATTTTTACCTTTCATAGGAAAATGGTGTTTAAACTTAGGAAAAGGGGTTTTATTAGGGTAATGAAGGGAAATGAGTTTTATGAAGGGAATTCTAGCGCTTAATATCCATAAGTCATTAAGCCGAGGGTCCGGTCCCACCAAACTTCAGAGAAATGCTCTGAGCCTGTTTGACTTTGAAGGATGAAAAGTACTAGAACATGCTTGTGGATAGGAAATTTGTAAGTATAGGGGAAAAAATGACTGAGGGGGAGTTAATTAAATTAACTTGTAAACTTTTTCTTTTTCCTTCATAATTGATCATACATATTAGCACACATGTCTAAGCATGATGAATGTGTTTTGATCCAATCAACTTTATACTTCAACAACCTTTCTTCCACTTACCCATTACTTACCCTAACATTTTATTCTTCTTATTATGTGGGGGCA